>JAHRHZ010000095.1:10471099-10489217 GCA_024137785.1 Ginglymostoma cirratum | reverse complement strand
TGGCCTGCTGTGTTCATCCAGCCCCACACCTTGTTATCTCGGATTCTCCAGCATCTGCAGTACCTATTATCTCCACCTTCCAAACCCACGACTACTTCCACATAGAAGGACAAGGGCAGCAGATATATGGGAACACCACCCCATGAGAGTTCCGCTCCAAGCCACTTACCATCCTGACGTGGAAATATATTGCCGTCTCTTCACTGTTGCTGGGTCAAAATCCTGGAACCCCCCGCACTGTGGGTGTACCCATATCCCATAGATCACATCAGTCCAAGAAGGCAGCTCACCACCATCTTCTCCAGAGCAATTGGGATGGGCAATAAATGCTGGTCCAGCACACGATTTCCAAACCAATGAACAGACAAAAAAACAGTAGAAGTCACCATGTTCTTCCGCTGGTTAACTAAAGCCTACATCCTTTCTACAGTCTCTTCAGTCTGGTCCCAGGTTATCTGGCAAAGAGAACATCTAACTTCCTCAATAAAAGCAAAATACTGCAGATGCTGTAAATCTGAAAGAAACACAGGGAAGGCTGAATAAACTCAACAAGTCTGGCAGCATCTGTGGAGAGAGAAACGGAGTTAACATTTCGAGTCCAGTATGACTCTCCTTCAAGTTTTATTTAAATTCTTAAACTCACTGGGTCTGCCTTTTCTAGAAGCCTTCAAAACCTAGGCCTAAAATGCCAAGAATGTAGCTTTTGGAACAAAACAAATGCTGCACAGAAATTGGCAGAAAGATGTCCAATTTGTGTAAAATAAAATTTCCAAGTTGTGGCTTTATCCAAACGTGGGCAGAATAGACACTGTGGATGTGGCCCATTAATTGTCATCTCTTTAAGGAGGTGCCAATCATTAGCTCTGCCAAAGAGCCTTGGCTAACGCCCATTGAGGATGACAGATATTTCTAGAGGAGGAACAAGAGGAGGCCATTCAGCCCCTCAATTGTTCAGCCATTCCAGGAGATGGTGTCTGATCTAGACTGCCAACAACCTAACAAAACTCTCGATCTCAGTCTTAAAAATTTCAAGACTCCTTGTATTTTGGAGGTGGGGTGGAGTTGGTTGGAGAGGATAGTATATCAGTTACTACATTTTATTTTAAGTGAAATATTGCTTCCTGATTTCCTTCTGGACAGCCTATCCCCACTTTTAGGTTTGTGCTTCCGTCTAGACAACATCCGAGTAACCAGTTTCTCAGTATCAAGCACATCGAATGCTTTTTGATGATTATAAATGGTTTTTGATGCAAGCAGTCTTTAATCCCCCCTGCTGCAGGAACATGTTGATCGATACAATTTGCACGTACAATTTAATCATTTTATCTCTGGTCTTCTTCGAGTTAATGAGCACTAGATCCTCTCCAAGGTCAGTATAACCTGCCTGAGGTAGAGTGCTCAGCACTGAATATAGTACTCATTCCAGATTGACATAAAACAATTGAGACATAGCTTCAGCCTTACAAGAACAACCTGCATTCGTCTAGCACTTTCAATGCAGTAAAAAGCCTGAAGGCACCACACAGCAGTGTCATCGGGCATCTATATCCATTGAAGGGCATTAGCATGGGTGATCAAATGCTTGGTAGGTTTTAAATGAGTGCAGGGAATCAGGGTGCACAGAGCGGATCTGCCTGTAGCCATAGCGACTGCAGAGTAATGTGTTGGATCGGCTGTACTCCCAAATGCGAAACAAGAGCCCCCTCCCTATTGGAGATTTGAAGCTGTCATGTGTCTGAATCACCAGCATTTCGAGATTGACCATGAAAGGCAAGAGTTATAGGGAGAGGCTGGATAGGCTGGGATGTTTTTCACTGGAGCATAGGAAGTTGAGGGGTGACCTTATAGAGGTTTGTAAAATCATGGATGTTATAGATAAGTTGAATGCGAGTTGTCTTTTTCCTAGTGCGGGAGCTTTCAAGACTGAGGGGACCTATTTTTAAGGTGAGAGGAGAAAGATTAGATCAAGAGGTCTGTTTCCATGCTGGAAGACTCTCTGTCCAACCCAGCGATTATAGTCTGTCCCTAATTGCCCTTGGGAAGGTGATGAGCTGTCACCTTGAACCGCTGCAGTCCTAGGGCAACTCCAGCAGAGGTCTGACCCCACTCTTTGTCTCATTATTTCAGTACCTCCATAAATGACTCCACGCACTCTCTCTGTCTGTTTGTCCCTCTCTCTCTCTCCCCCCCTCTCTCTCTCTCTCTCTCGGTTTCAATCAAAGCCTTGGTAGAGAGAACTCGATCTCTGTTCTTGCAGAGAAAGTAGATCCCAGTCATGAGGAATATTATTGAGCGAGTGACAGTGCAGGCAAATGGTGCATACATCTTCAAGGATGTTGTGTCAATCAAATAATTTTCTCAATCATATGAAAAGCACACCACTGCCTCCCATTGTGTGTGTAGCAAATGCTATTTAATGACAACACCCTGCAATTTCACATATTTAACGCCAAAAAAAGGACCCAGATTACTTCAGTGAATTATTTCGTTGTGCTGATTAACATTCCCACCTTTCCACAAGGAACTGAGCAAAGGCTTTAACCATTGATAGCACTGTAGAGCTGGGATGTTGGAGACCTGGTTTGGCAAACTCTAGTGGGAAAATTCCAGGAACAGGCAGAATGACACTTGCATTGTTCAGTTTGAATGTGAGGAAATGCGTGCTCACTGCTTTACCTTCGCTTCAATGTGCTTACTCCTCAGAACTTCTGGCTCTTTCTCATCTCGAGAGGTCTGGTCGGGTTTGGTGAGGCCAGCTACTCCACAATCGCTCCCACCATCATCGCTGACATGTTTACCAAAGACACCAGAACCTGTATGCTGTCCTTCTTCTACTTTGCTATTCCACTGGGAAGGTATGGCACTGAGCTTCTGTGCTTTTAAAGTTCGTTCTCAAGTCGTGGCCATTTATTGCTCATTCCCCTGATGTGTTTATCCCTTCGTGGGACGTGGGTGTCAGTTGCGGGGCCAGCATTTGTGAGCCATCCCTAATTGCCCTTGAACTGAGAAGTTTACTCAGCTGTTTCAGGGGGCAGTTAACTGTTACTGTGGATCTGATGTCACATGTACATCTGCAGATTTCTTACCTCAACAGTATTAAAGTCATAGTGTCATAGAGATGCACAGCATGGAAACAGACCCTTCGGTTCAACTTGTCCATGCTGACCAGATATCCTAAATTAATCTAATCCCATTTGCCAGCATTTGGCCCATATCCCTCTAGACCCTTCCTATTCATGTACCCATTCTGATGCCTTTTAAATGTTGTAATTGTACCAGCCTCCACCAATTCCTCTGGCAGCTCGTTCCATACACGCACCACCCTCTGTGTGAAAAAATTGCCCCTTATGTGACTTTTAAAACTTTCCCCTCTCACCTTTAAACCCTCTAGTTCTGGACTCCCCCACCCCAGGTAAAAGACATTCACCCCATTCATGCTCCTTATGATTTTATAAACCTGTATAAGGTCATCCCTCAGCCTCCCACGCTCCAGGGAAAATAGCCCCAGACTACTCAGCCTCTCCCTGTAGTTCAAACCCTCCAACCCTAGCAACATCCTTGTAAATCTTTTGAGCACCCTTTCAAGTTTCACAACATCCTTCCTACAGCAGGGAGACCAGAATTACATGCGGTATTTCAAAAGTGGCCCTAACTACTGTCCTGTACAGCCGCAACATGACCTCCCAACTCTTATACTCAATGCACTGACCAGTAAAGGTAAGCGTACTAAGTGCCTTCTTCACTACCCTGTTTACCTGTGACTCCACTTTCAAGGGTATTAATGAACCAGATGGGTTATTACAGCAAGTGAAGATAGGTCACCACTTTCAATTTCAGATTTGTTTCCATTTACATGCCACCAGCCGCTGTGGTGAGATTTGAACCCATGTCCCCAGAGCATTTGCCTGGGTTACTACAGCGACATTGTCACCATTTCCCAACAGATCCCTTCGCAAGGTTGTCACCTTCTAGAACTTGATCAATCCCATGTGTTTGGAAGAGATGCAACAGCAAGCCAGCTTCCTGCAAGGTTAGAGAGTGGTTGAGAGTCAACCATGGTAGGTGGGACCCACGTGCTCAGCTCGATCATCACATGAATGTACCATTTGGGCTTTTGAGACAGTTTACCAAACAGAAATTTTCTAACCCACATGGTCATGGATGTTATGATGTACCTCTTGTGTAGGTGGGACTTGAACCTGGACCTCCAAGCTCAGAGGTAGAGCCATCACCACTGCACCACAAAAGCCCATTTTTACTAAATATTGGAGTTAAGAAACCCATTTGCCTGTCCCCTTCTAACTGCCGTAATTATCCCTCTTCTAAATCAGGGACTAAAGTTGCACAGGACCTCCACCACATGAAGACATAGGCCTTATCGAACACTGAGCTGAGCCACCTACCCCTCCTCGTCCTTCCCAAATTCACAGCCCTCCCGATTACAAAGCATGCGACCATCCTCATGTTCAATGGAACAGCATGATGTCAGGTTGGAGGGTGTATTGGGTGAGTGGGTGTGGATGACAATGTAGTCAGGTGCATAAATCACTGACCACTTCAGCCACTGGGCAGTGCCCGGGAGAAGAATCCCAGGAAACAGCTGCTTGCTCCAGGAGCGTCGGGAATGCTACCCCTGCCCAGTGTGTGAGTCTCCCAGCTCCCCCATTCCTCAGAAGCGAAGTATTGCAATAATGATGCTTAAATAAATTTTGCTATCACTTTCCTCGCAGTGGACTCGGCTACGTTCTGGGATCCTGTGTCACACAGGCGTCTGGAGACTGGCACTGGGCACTGCGGGTGAGTGTTCACCTTCTTCCTATCATGTTCTGTGTTTTTTTGGTCTGAGTGATTTCTTGTGTTGAATGTAGGACATATTCTCGCTCTGCAGTTTGGCTGCTTGCAATGGCCTACATTTCTGGAATGTAGGTCAATGGGGAGTGGGGAGAATGCACTGCCGCAGAAATGCTTCCTGTTGTCTGTTCTCTGTAATAACAGGGGACCTCCTTCTAACATTTCGAGGACCTGCATCATGAGATCTGTTTTTGACTATGGCACAACATAGGGAATTCACGCTGTGATGTGTGAATCTCCTGCAGCTTATCTAGGCTTATGAGAATGACTGTACCAGATATATCATCTCCGTAAAGATAGCCTGACCAATGTTTATGCCTCAGCCAATGTGATGAAAGCAGATTATCTGGTCGTTTGTGGGAGCTTGCATGTAAATTGACTGCTACGTTGCAACAGAGACTACATTTCAATTTTTAAAATATCTGGATGTGGGCCTATATCATGTAGCCACAATTGCCCCTTTATATTCTTGATCCCACTGCTGTTTGTTGGACCACAGGGACTCTCCCAGTGCTGTTAGGAAAGGAGAGCCAGGATTTTGACCCAGCCACAACAAAGTACAGGGGTTCCCCGATTTACAAATGTGATCCTGTACAGGGGGTGTAATTTTAAAGATCTGAATGTATCCCTGTACTTACAAACAGCCCTTTTCTATTGCCCTGGATTGTGTACTTATGAGACTTGTCAATGGACTCAAACAGAACCAGTTCCTACCCAGTAATGGTAGTTAATTGGCTGTGATACACTTTGGAATATTCTAAGGATAGAGAGACACTGTAAGTTGCTGGACCTTCCCAATGCCTGGCTATCAGCCACTTGGCTGAAACATGCAAGATGTTCTCAACAGGTTGGATGTGGAGACGATATTTCTCCTGGTGGGAGAATCGTGAACTACAGCTCGCCAGGGTTTCAAGCTAAGGGATCACCCATTTAGAACAGACAAGAGGAGAAATGTTTTTCTCTGCGGATTGTGGGTCCTTGGAATGTATTTCCAAGGTGGCGGAAGCAGAGTCCTTAATATTTTTAAGGTGGATGTAGATGGATTTTGTCAAGCAAAGGGGTGAAAGGTTATCAGGGAATGCAGAAATGTGGATTTGAGCTCGCAGTCAGATCAGCCGTGGTCCAACTGAATGGCAGAGCAGGCACGAGGGGCCGAATGGCCTTCTCCTGTCCCTTGTTTATATAAATTTTAGGCTCGATAAGAATGACCCGTCCACCTCTTCCAACTACTGGAGAAAATAATCAACCACATGGAAACTACCAAACCTCCTAGAATGTGTGTAATGCTTGTGACAGCCAACCTAATGTTGGTTTTTTTGAGCCATAAAAGAATTGTTTTGGTCGAAAGCCCATAGTGCTCCAAAGGCTTTAATTAGAGTCAGGCTGCATGTCATTACAGACGCTGCAGTCTGCTGTTTCCCAGTTTTACAGGCTCCTCTCACAGATCATGATAGCATAACTACTTGGACATAGTCTCAGAGCCTGGGGGTAGTAATGTGTATAAGAGTCCAATGTGTTGTATACTCTGTCCTCTTGCCTTTTGCTTTTTTCTTTATGCTTTCGCAGAACGGGTATCATTTCCATTTAATAGTCATAAACTGAGTGGCTTGTTAGGGCCATTCCAGAGGGCAGTTAAGAGTCAGCCACTTTGCTGTGTGTCTGGAGTCACATGTGTCATAGAATCTCCACCCAGCACGGAAAGAGGCCATTCGGCCCATCAAATCTGCACCAACCCTCTGAAGAGCATCCCACCCAGGCCCACCCCTGTAACCCTGAATGGGGATTTGCCCCTGCTAACCCACCTAGTCTGCACATCCCTGAACACTGTGGGGCAAATTTAGCCTGGCCAGTCCACCTAACCTGCATATCTTTGGACTGTGGGAGGAAACCGGAGCACCCCCGGAGGAAACTCATGCAGACACGGGGAGAATGTGTAAACTCCACACAGACAGTTGCTCGAGAGTGGAATTGAACCCAAGTGCCTGGCGCTGTGAGGCAGCAGTGCGAACCACTGAGGACCAGACAATATAGGGATGGTAGACTTCCTTCCAAAAAGATCTTTAATGAACTAATGGATTAATCGATGATGGTTTTCATGACTGGGACTAGTTTTGCAATGCTGCTTTCACTTCAATTAATATATATTTCACCAGGTGCCCTGGGAACATGGCTATCAGTGACATGATGAGCACAATGTGATTTCGGGGCCAGTCTGCTATCTCCATGCCTCTCATTTCAAATGAAACCTCTGTCTGCTCCCAAACAGGTGACCCCAGCCATGGGCTTCGCCGCAGGGACCCTCATCATCCTACTGGTCCCTGAGCCAAAGAGAGGAGCTGCAGAGCAGCAGCTGGTGCAACTTCGAGCCAGTACCTCCTGGACCAAAGACATGAAAGCCGTGGTGAAAATGTAAGAGTAACATGATGGCGCGTGAATGCAACGGGGTGGCTGCTCAGTCATAAGCTCAGTAAGGGAATGCCAGGGGAGATGGGGAAGTGGAATGGAGGGAGCGCCGCACTGTCAGAAGGTCAGTACTAAGGGACCGCCGCACTGTCGGGGGATCAGTGCTGAGGGAGCGCTGCACTATCGGAGGATCAGTGCTGAGGGAGCGCCGCACTGTCGGAGGGTCGATGCTGAGGGAGCGCCGCACTGTCGGAGGGTTGGTGCTGAGGGAGCGCCACACTGTCGGAGGGTCAGCGCTGAGGGAGCGCTGCACTGTCGTAGGGCCAGCACTGAGGCAGTGCCACACTATTGGAGGGTCAGCGCTGAGGGAGCACCGCACTGTCAGGGGGCCAGCGCTGAGGGAGCGCCGCACTGTCAGAGGGTCGGTGCTGAGGGAACGCCACACTGTCGGAGGGCCAGCACTGAGCGAGCGCCGCACTGTCGGAGGGTCAGTGCTGACGGAGTGCTGCACTGTCGGAGGGTCAGTGCTGAGGGAGTGCTGCACTGTCGGGGGGCCAGTGCTGACGGAGTGCTGCAATGCCAGAGTTGCTTCCTTTTAATTGGGACATAAAGTTGCAATGCTGTTTGCCCCCTCAGTTTGAAATAAATCTCCCTCTGTAATATCTCGAGGAATGGCATGGGAGTTCTCCCAGATATCCTGACCGATGTTTAACCCTGCACCCACAACCCCCAAGCTGTGTGAATAGCCTTCAGCTCTTACCTGTTTATGGGATCTTGCTTTGCATAAACTGATTCTTGTTTGCCGTACCTCACAGCAGCCTCCCAGCACTTCATTGATTGGGCAGAGTGCTGGTAGGCTGACGCAGGCGCTATACAAACGCAGGTTCACCCCCGAGCGGGTTTTGAACGCTGCAAACAGGAAACGCAAGATCGGGGCCCGCAGCCCATGGTCAAATGTCTAACGCCTTTTCCCGATCTGCCCCTCACAGCCCGAGCTTTGTGTTCTCCACTCTGGCCTCCGCCTCTGTGTCCTTTGCCACTGGTGTGCTGGGCGTGTGGATCCCGCTGTACCTGTTCCGGGCAGAGGTTGTCCAGAAGAACATTGAGCCGTGCACTGCAGAACCATGTAGTGGCAGAGACAGGTAAGGCTCCCTGTGATCAGGGCACCGTCACTTCATCAGGGGGTTCCCAGGCAGGTAGAGGCAGCGAAACCATAACAAGCTGCGGCTTTCTGACGTACCCCTCCCAATTCTCCAACCACATCAACTGGAGCTTTGGTGCTTCCCAGGACGGGCAGGGGTCACATCACAACCAGGACCGGGGTAGGGGGGGCACTCTGTGCTAGAGTGAGGACCATAGGCCCATGCTGAGTGACATCTGCCTTTGTTCCTGGTGCTCCCTGATAGCCATTCTCCATGTGAGATCCCAGACACTCCAAATAGTCAACAAAACTGAATTATCAGGAAAAGGTGAGACAACAAGGTGTAGAGCTGGATGAACACAGCAGGTCAAGCAATATCAGAGGAGCAGGAAGACTGACGTTTCGGGCCTCGACCCTTCTAGGCCCGAAACGTCAGCCTTCCTGCTCCTCTGATGCTGCTTGATCTGCTGTATTCATCCAGCTCTATACCTTGTTGTCTCAGATTCTCCAGCATCTGCAGTTCCTACTATCAGGAAAGCGTTCTTGCTTCTCTTGGCTTTTTTCAAAATTCATTCAGTCACGGGATGTGGGTATTTCTGGCCAGGCCAGCATTTATTCCCCAATCCCTAATTGCCCAGAGGACAGTTAAGAATCAACCCCATTGCTATGGGTCTGTAGTCCAGACCAGGTAAGGACAGCAGATTCCCTTCCCTCAAGGCCGTTAGTGAACGAGATGGGATTTTCCCCAACATTTTGCAATGGCTTCAAGGTCATCATTCATCCCAGATTCCTAATTCAATTCAAATTCCACTGTCTTCCATTTGGGGTTTCAAACACAGGGCCCCCAAGCATTAGCTGAGTTTGTGCATTAATAATGTAGTGATAACAGCAGTAGACCATTGCCTCCACATGCTTTGGTTTATGTTTACCAGCTGGTACAAGTGGGAACAGTGTGAGGTGACAGACAACGCTGAAAGCAGACAACTGCTCCCAGAGACCTAGGAGCCTATGACTCACCATGCCTCACAGATTAGGGCTTGGGAGGGTATTAGGAAGGCAGGCAAGAAACGAGCTGAGTTATTTCAATAGAGAGGTGGTGGTGGGATGGGGGGGTAGGTGGGCGTCACTGTGGGAGCTGGTTATTGATGCGGGGTGTGGGTTAACCACATTGTGATCGCTTTGCAGCTTGATATTTGGAGCGATCACTTGTGTGACGGGCTTCCTTGGACTGATCGTGGGGGTTGCAGCGACAAGGTGGTACCGGACAAAAAGCTCGCGAGCTGACCCGCTGGTCTGTGCATTTGGAATGCTGAGCTCGTCCATCTTCATCAGCCTCATCTTTGTCTTTGCCCGGTTCAACATCGTGGGAGCCTACGTGAGTGTGACTGCTGTCTATTTCCCCTCTCATTTGGGACAACAGTGTGCCAGACAAATGCTTCATGCTCTTAGGAATTAGGAGCAGGGTTAGGCAATTCAGCCTTTTGAGCCCTCTCTGCCATTTAACATGATCATGTCTGATCTTATCCTGGTCTTAACTCCACTTGCCTGCCTGCTCCTCATGGCCCTATATCCCGCTCTTCATTAGAAACATGCCTATTTCTTCCTTGAACCTATTGATTGATTCTGACCCCACTGTACTCAGTTCATTTTAAGATTCAGTTGATGCTAGACTTGATCCATCTCCTCTGAAGCCAGAATGCTCTTCTTCTGGCCTGCTTTGTTTGAATGTATGATTATTACCATTTTTGCAAAGGAGGATTCGACTTGATCAGATGTTTTATTAATCTGGCAAACAGAATTCTTCCGTCCAGATTCAAGTCACATTGTGTAGGGACCCAGTGGTCTTGCTGTGTCTGTCCATTATACAGATAGCACCGTCTTGCCATCTCTCTGTTTGCTTACTTCACTTCAGTCATGTTTCCTATTCAGTGTGACACCAGATGGGACACATTTAATCGAAGGAATTAATTGCAAACCACTACCCTGGACAATGTGTCCCACCTGGGATTTATTTTTAAACAGGACAATTCTGAGCAAATTCCAGTGGGAAATCTTCCTGAGTTCTCTGCCTGAGATGCAGGTCCCACCAAGTGTGTTGCGGACTCCGACATTTGCAATTCCCAAATCTGGGATGGGGATCGAACCCTGTGCTGTTTTGGTATCAATCTGATCCACACCAGCTGTTCACACAGACTGGGCCAACCACCTCAGATAGCTTAGTTCCTGGGGCACATTTACATGCCGTAGGTAGGCATGGTGAAAGCTCCAATTGTCCCCCACCCCATGGTTGAGCAGGAATCGCTCTTATTTTTAGTTGGGAAGATTTGCAAGTTGATACTCAACCATCATAATGAACACATCTTAAAGTCATAGAGTTATACAGCATAGAAATGGACCCTTTGGTCCAACTCATCCATGCCATAAACTGAACTGATGAATGTGAAGCTGTAAAAGGACAGCAGGTCATCTGAGCAGCAGGAAAGTCAACCTTTTAGGCCGAAACCCTTCATCAGGATTGGGGAAGGGGAGGGGAGACCAGAAATAAATAGATGGAGGGAGTTGGGAATGGGGGAGGTTAGGTGGGATGGAGATATGCGGATGCAGGTAGGGGGTTATTTTGTGGTTGGTCAGTGGGAAGGGTGGAACGGGTAGGTGAGTCAGAAGATGGACAGGTTGTGGGGTGGAGAGATTTTGTATCCTTTGCTCCCAACGTGGTCTCCTCTATATCGGGGAGACCAAACGTAGACTCGGGGACCGGTTTGCAGAGCGCCAGCATTCTGCATGCACCAATCAACCCGACCTTCCAGTTACCATCCACTTTAATTCCCACTCCCACTCCCCTGACGACATGCCCATGCTTGGCACCATCCATTCTCAGAGTGATGCTAAACATAAACTTGAGGAACAACACATGATATTTCGCATGGGAAGCTTACAGCCCAGTGGCCTGAATATTGACTTCACCAGCTTCAAAATCCCTCCACCCCCAACCTGTCCATCTTCCTATTCACCTATCCGCCCCACCCTTCCCACCGACCAACCACAATAACTCCCTTCTTGCCTCGCCAGCTTCAAAATCTCTCCACTCCCAACCTCTCCATCTTCCTACTCACCCTTCCGCCACCCCCTTCCCACTGACCAATCACAATAGCCCCCTACCTGCATCCACCTACCTCCATTTCTCCTACCTTTCTCCCAGCCCCAACCCCGTCCTTCTATTTATTTCTGGGCTCCCCTCCCCCTTCCAGTATCTGCAGTCCTTACTATCTCCTAAACTAAAAACTAGTCCCATTAGCCTATATTTGGCCCATATCCCTCTAAACCTTTCCAATCCGTGTACCTGTTTTAAATGTTGTAATTGTACCCACCTCTACCACTTTCTCTGGCAGTTCGTTCCATACACACAAAAACCTCTGCATGAAAAATTTACCCCTCAAGTCCCTTTGAAATACCCCTCTGACCTTAAACCTATACCTTCTAGTTTTGGAACCCCCTTATCCTGGGGGAAAGACCTTGGCTATTCACCCTATCCATGCCCCTCATGTTTTTATAAACTTCTATAAAGTCACCCCTGCCGCCTCCACCCCCCACCTCCAATTCAATCACGTCCTTCTTATAGTGAGGGACCAGAACTGCACAGCGTACTCTAGTTATGGACAAACCAAAGTCCTGTGAGCTCCAACAACTGTGTCAAAACCCTGCAGCTCCCTCCCTAACAGCAACGTGGGTGTGCCTACACTTCAAGAACTGCAGTGGCTGAAGAAGGCATCCTCTCCAGGGGCAATTAGGGATGGATAATAAATGCTGGCCCAGCCAGTGACGCCCAAATCCCATGAATGAATGAAGAGAAGATAAAAACCTGACAAAATCTTGGTCCAACATCTGGATTGCTTACATAGTTTTGTGTATCTATTCCCTGAAGTTTTCATAGCAACATTTCCTTCAGTAAAATATAATTTTAAAAAACCCTGCTTTAACGAGTCTGAAAGTCTACCTCCAGCCTGAGAACATCAAGCCTAAAGATTTTCATCCAGGTTACAATTCTACCAGAAGTCCAGGCACTGTAATTCAATATCCTGTGAACAAACTCAGTGTCATTGTCTATAAAAGACATCTCGAGATAAGTCAGTGATCAGATTGTGTTGTAAATAACCTCTTGCTTCTACCTCCTGGAGAAAGATACATAAAACGGTGTCAGGGCTCATTGGAAACTGGATGAGCACTGTGTACAAGCAAACAGAAGCTTCATCCTGAAACAAGATAGCTTGATGGGGGTTATCCCAGGCAATGCAGGCACTCTGTTCTCGTGTGCTACTTGTGTGTGCCTGTAGTAGAGACAGTTTCTGACAGGGAGGAGCTTTCCAACCTGTCCGGGCTCCGGCACAATACAAACATTTCTCAGATACCCAGCACCCCACCGGCACCAATATTTTGTTCGTCAGTGATTGGAGGCGAGGTGCCCCTTTGGCAGGCTGCTTTCTCTTGGCACTGAAGCACCTGATGGGCTGCACGTTCCTTGGAGAGTTGGGCAGAGAAATCTCGGCTGACTGGCCGCAGTGCAGTGCTGAGGGAATTCCACTTCGTCAGAGGTGCTGTCTTTCACAGGAGACGCAAAACTGTGTTCCTGTCTGCCTCCACTCTCTCGCTCTGCAACCCTCTCCCCCCCCATCACCAGGTGTCAAACAAAAAGATCTGACAGCACCATTTTGAAGGACAGGGGAGCCCCCACCACCGCCCACCCCCCCGTCAATATTTATCCTTCACATATCTGGGGGCTTGCTGTGCATTCATTAGCTGCTGTGTTCATGTGGGGATGACAAGGAGGACTTAATGACCTTAAACGCTTTGCAGAGATCAGAAAAAGTCCTAGATAAATGCAAGATCTACACTGCTTTTATATCCCATTATGTTCGTTTGAGCTGTAACCATCTACCCTGGTTCGTCTAGTCTTGTCTGTCCCTTCGACTTGAGCTGTGCAGCGTTCCCTGCATTTTCTGTTCTGGATTCCTGAGAGAGAAAAAAAAAGTATCATGTCACTTTCTCAACAAGTCCTTTTTGAGATTGAACGAGCCACCCTGAGATTGATGAGGCCTGTTTGCATCAAAAGACTGGGGAGTATTCCAAATGGACAAAGGTTAGGGCACTTGCAGTGTGCTGCCAGGTCTGAGCTGGAGCACCTTCCTTTCGGAGTTGTTCATTTACAATGCCGCAGGATGTTGAAGCGAGATTTCTTCCAGCCAAATCTGCTGCCTTTGAGCTTGATTATGTTTGATGAGGTGCCAATTCAAGTTTGGTCCCTTTCTCTGTAGGGGAACCGGCCTAACTACTTCCACTGGTAACCTCTGAACAATCTGTCACTGAGATCTTCATCTTGCTTGTCTGGCCTGGGTTCAGAGTTAGAAATTAAAACTGTGTGTTCTGATCCTCACCAGCATTCTCAGCTCTCTGCTGCCTCAGTGTCTTTATCTGAATGCAGGAGAAGCATTTACTGGAGAGAGAAACAAGGTGCTGTAAGAGGTTCCTTGCGGAGGTACTCGACAGTCAACATCTTCTGCTGCATGAGGATTGACAGCCATATTCCACGCCCTTCCCACATTCCCTCTCCTTCATTCTTTTCTATCTGCTGAGGGAATACAGTAAATGTATTTACTATTACAGTTCTGAGGAAGGCTCACCGGACCCGAAACGTTAACTCTGTTTTCTCCTTCACAGAAGCTGCCAGACCTGCTGAGCTTTTCCAGCAACTTTGTTTTTGTTCCTGATTTACAGCATCCGCAGTTCTTTCAGTTTTTATTTACTATTGGAACTGTTGATGAAAATTGCCTTTTGAGAATCAATTTGGCTTCCCCTTTTTCCAACCTTTTATTAGAATAGTAGAATTGTGACCATTTGGCCAATCTTCCCCTGGTGAGGGAATCTCAACAGGCAGGAAAGTGAGATTTAGGCCACAGACAGAGGAACCATGATGTTATTGAATGACAAGGCAGCCTCTAGGGGCTGAATAGCCTTCCCCTGCCCTCTTTACTTACGGCCGTGTGTTCTGTAATACCTACACCGGTCCTTTTGAAAGAGGGTTATTTAATTCCATTGCCTCTGTCCTTTCCCATTTTCTAATGACTTAAAAATTTTGAAATAAATTTTCACCTACTTTTTAAAGGTTATCAAAGATTCAGTTCCCTTCCATCCCCATTTATAATCTGCACCCAGCACTTGTTCCTGAAAACAAAAAGTGATCTCTAGCCATCCTGGCCTGACATGTAAATAGCCAATCCCATCATTTGCAAGGATGTGAAGTAAATAAACTTTATCTCTTTAAGTCCAGGAGGACAACATTCGTTCGCTTGGGGTTAACACTCATTTAAAAAGGGAGCTTCCTACCAATATTTTACTCTTACCTTTTAATTAATGAATATTGTGTCTTTGTTGGAGGTGAGGATATATTAGTTGTGCAGATGCTGATTCCCTACAGCCTACTCCCATCCCCTCACCTCTTATTCACACTCATTTCTTCTCATTCCTGATGAGATTGGACCTTAGCTGTTGGGTTAATGGGAAACGGTGGTCTCATTTTAGCTAGACCAGGCCCTACCAATCTCTCCCCGTTTCCCAGTCTGCACAAACCTGCCGGTCAGTTTCAGTGGGTTTGAAACCCTCAGTTGTTAATGTAGCCCTGGGCCTCACTTATTTTCATACAATGTGATCTCAGTTTATTGACATCTAGGTTCTAACATTCACCTTTCTCCCCTTGGACAGATGTGTATATTCATCGGAGAAACCCTCCTGTTTTTGAACTGGGCCATTACAGCAGACATCCTAATGGTAGGTGTTTGATACAGAGTTGTAAAGTATAATTCCTTTTTGTTCACGGGAAGTGAATTTCTACACACCGTGCCATAGGAGAAGAAAGGGAGTGGTCATTAGGAAAAGCCTCGCTCCTTCCTCTCGCCACTGGCTGAATTTTCTAAATATTCTGAGCCGGGGAATATTGTAGGGGTGCGAGGAGACTGTGGGACAGTGCAGCCCATGAACTGGCTCCCTAAGAGGGCCAGCACAGACATGATGGGTGCAACGGCCACCTTCCGTGCTGTAGCACTGACTCTACATCTGCTCATCTCATTCAGGAGCAAAGGAGGCTACACTCTGGGAACAAAGAACTAGCATCTGTAAGAGACTACAGAGTTGTTGGATTTGTAAAATCCCAACCTGTTCACTGACCTCCTTCAGGGAAAGAGATTGTCCACCTTTACCTGTCTGATCTATATGTGATCCCTGACCCCACAGTAATGTGATTGACCCTAAACCAGTCTCTGAATTGACCGCGTAAGACACCCAGGCACGCTACAGAGAGTCCTGCCTCCACCACCTCAGGGCAGCAGGGGACAAACATCTTGCTCTGAATATATGATCTTGAAGAGCAAGTGAGAGCTACTCCCCTCATCCCTCGCCAGGTGAAGATTAACAACACTTCCCTGTCATAGTTAAAGTATGTGGAGTGTTGTGTTAGTCCCACACACTGTGCCATGACAATTGACTGGTAAGCTTGGACACAGTGATTCCTCACAAAGTTGAAGAGCGAGATGTAGCGCTCAATTGTTCTGCGTTTAATTGCGTGAATCTGGTTGCTATTGATGCTCACTGAGCTTGTTTGGTGAAACCTAGGTGTGGACACGGGAAACTAAAACTTATAGGAAGAGCTGGAAACTACAGCTGAAGCATGGAGCAGACATTGTAAAGCACCGGGAACTAGTTACAGGCCGAGAAACACAAATCATCGCTGTATAGCTCTGAGATAGCAAATTTACAAAATGAGCCACCTTGGGTGATGCTGTGGATCTCCTGGCAGCGGGTAAGACAGTGATACTGTCTGCCAGCCTATCAGTGCCCTCAGCTGGCGTTTTATGCTTGGCAAGAAAGAAAGCATAAAGGGAGAGAAAATGAGCGAATATATCATCTTTCTCCAATAACGCAGCAAAACAGTGTGAGAGGTGCAACGTTTGTGTGCCTATCAATGGCCTGATTTTAAAATCCTTGTGTTAAAGATCTTCCAAATCCCTACCCTTCCCCCTCTTTATACCCTCCAACAGTTCTGGGAGACTTCACTGCTCCTCTAATTCGGGCTCCTTCTGTATCTCTGTCTTCACTTGCTCCATGCTGCTTTTAGCAACCTCCGGTGCTAAGCTCTGGAATTCCGTTTCTAAACTTCTCCACCTCGCTTTCCTTCTTTAGGAAATAACTTTGAGCAAGGCTTGGCTCACCTGCTGTCGTAAGCCCTTCCTTTAGCCTGGTGCCAAGTTTTGTGTCCATTATGTTCCTTGAAACGACTTGCTACAGTAAAGGTACTGTGTAAGTTTCTGTTGTCATTACTTGAGGGAACCTTCATAGTGCAGCATGATTGCTTCCACAGTGCCTGCATTTGGAAACAGGAATAATGGGGGCTGTTACACCATGAGGCAGTGTGTCTTTTGTCTGGAGACTGAAAAAACTGGTCTCTGAGACTTAAAGTCCTTTCTTGGGATCCAAAGTGAAACCATATTTTAGTTTGAGGAGTAGTGAAATCCTCATTGACTTGGCAATTACAGTGATGTTTCAATCAGTTAACTCTTTCTCTGTTGTGTTTCTAGTATGTTGTTATTCCAACTCGTCGCTCGACAGCAGTGGCCTTGCAGAGTTTCACCTCTCACTTGCTTGGAGACGCGGGCAGCCCTTATTTAATTGGGGTTGTAAGTACAGTTTGGATTTCACATTTATTTCCGATCGATTAATGAATGACTGTGTGCAGCCTTGCCGCACAATAGGCTAGAGGGCCTGGGGATGGGGCTGAGTCTCTTCTTGAGTTCCCAAACCCAGTTGTGTTGTTCTGGGCATCTGCCCATGGATAAAGACAATCTGAGGTGAGCTGTCATCTAGTGGTTGGTTCAGGTATGTACTGGTGGAAGCTTGGGACCAGGCCAACTGATGGCCACCTTAACTTTGGGAGATTAGTGGGAGAGTGTGGAGGAAGAAATTTCAAGCCACAATTACAGGGAACAGGACATTTAGAAGCAGCATTTGAATTTGTAGCGACCTAACACCTTTAGCTCCTTGATCTTGACGCATAAACTGACCTTTAATGATATATCCAGCAAGTATAATCCAGCTAGTTTAACCTTGGCAGTGAGAAAACCTTTAGAAATTAATCAACTGGGACATCAAATGGACAGTCCGTTGGGCAGCAGTGGGTTAATAAAAGATGAACAGCAAGGATTTGTCCGTATGTGTTTAATTAATTTGACCGAGGCGTCTGGTCTGACTAGAAAGAGAGAAACTATTCCCATCGGCAAAGACACTGGTTTTAAGAGGAATGACAAAAGAGTCAATAGAGGAAAAATGTTTATTGCCCGACGAATGGTCTGCTTGAGAGTGCAAGGGAGGCAGATTCAATCCCGGATTTCGAGAACAGGATTAGTACCCAAGGAGAAAAACAATCACAGGGCTGTGGGGAAAGTGAGGGAGTGGGTTTGGGTGAGTTCACCTCGAAGAGAGAGCTAGCACAGACCCAGTGGGCCAAATGGCCATCTTCTGTGCTCTAACCATTCTGCCATTTTGCATGGAATGATTTTGTGAGGGAAGGAAAGGCTAGCAATATTTAAATCTTGTGGGATAACAAGGCTTGGGGCTGGATGAACACAGCAGGCTGAGCAGCATCATAGGAGCAGGAAAGCTTGACGTTTCGGGCCTAGACCC
>JAHRHZ010000095.1:10356202-10470699 GCA_024137785.1 Ginglymostoma cirratum | reverse complement strand
GGCCCGAAACGTCAAGCTTTCCTGCTCCTATGATGCTGCTTGGCCTGCTGTGTTCATCCAGCTCCACACCTTGTTATCTCGGTTTCTCCAGCAAATGCAGTTCCTATTATCTCTTTAAGTCTTGTGGCTCCATTTATAGTTGGACACTTTCACACATTGTTGCTATCTGTTTGAATAAATGATTTGATCAAAGTTAATCTGGCTGTTGTAATTGCTCCAGAGACTGCCTGCAGGAAATAAAAATCTTCCTATTCCACTGTGACAGTATTACAAAAACAGAAATGTCTGCTGTCTTTGATTAAAATGACTTTCTGCACTCGTGGTAAACTGGGAGGATGGCTAGATGTCAACAGGCAGTGACGTACAGATGTTTCCAACACTGCTCTGCAAGTCTTCATCCTCCCATAGCTTGATGTATAGAGTCACCTTGAAATCTACATAGTAAGGGTGAGGATTATCTGAGTCCTCCAACCAACACCAATCTTCATTTATATAGCACCTTTTACATGATTGTGAGCCATGTGTGGCAGCAATATTAGATTAAATGATGAGTACTTTGGTCAAAGACCAAAGGTTTTTAGGAATATTTTAAGGGAGTCTTAATGATGTAGAGAAAGGGGAAGAAATTTAGCGGGGAAATCCTGGAGCCTAGGGCCCAAGGCAGCTTCTGGCTTTGTTACCAACAGTGGGTGAAAGAAATTGGGAATGCACAAGAAGCCGGAGATGGAGTTTGGTTGCGTTCGGAGGGAGCTTGATGGGGGAGATATTGAGATGTTCCCACTACTTGGGAGAATCTTGAACAGGGGCTGCAGTTATAGAGTAAGAAGGCATTCATTTAAAACTGAGATGAGAAAGACTTTCTTCTTCCAGAGGTTGGTGAATTTCTGGAACTCTTTAATCCAGAGAGTTGGGGAGGTTAAATTACTGAAAATTTTAATGAGGAGGTAGGTAGGTTTTTGAAACATCAGGGAGTTGCGGGTTATGAGGACCTGGTGCAAAAGGGAAGTTGAGACCTGGAGCAGAACTCTCTTAAGTTATAGAAAGGCAGGGGTCATTAGAGGGGCCATATGGCCAACTCCTCCTATTTCTTATATTCTTATTAAATCCCACCAGAAATTCCCGTGTCCCACAGTGAGAAGCAGCCTGTACTTTTACACCATCCCAGCCCGTGTTCCATTATTGCAGTCATTTGAAATTCCACTGATTTCATGAGTTACCCCATCTCCCTTCATCAACCTCGCCAACTCACCCTTTTAAAGAAGTGATTTGCCTCAGCGGCCAGCGTCAATTTTGATCGGTGTTTGCTTTCTCTTGTCTTGCTCAGATCTCGGATGTGATCAGACACAGTAAGCCCGACTTGGATCTGTGGGAGTTCCTCAGCCTGGGCTATGCTCTGATGCTGTGCCCATTTATCATTGTCCTAGGAGGGACCTTCTTCTTGGCCACAGCCCATTTCATTGTGCAGGACCGTAACAGAGCACACCAACAGTGAGTATGAAGCTATTGACTCTCCACCTGCAACTTGATAGAGCAATGAATCATTGCCCTCAATGAGCTCTGTATTTACCTGATTCAAACCCTGTGCAGCTTGGTGCCAACGACGCTGTTTCCCATTCCAGCATTGCACTGTCACGTGGCACTGCCATCTGACCCCTGTCTGCTTCCACACACAAACGGTTGCTGCTCAGATGTGAGACTGGATGGTGAGACTATTTGACTTCAGTGGGCATCACAGTGGAAGCTGAAGTTGCATAGTCCTGTTGCATAGTCACACTGAAGGTCAATCCGACTTTGGGCAGGAGTGTGCGGCAGGTATGATTGGGTCAGCTGCCTGTATTCCCCTGATGTGAAGGCATTGGAAATTAGAATGAGCAGCGATGTGTGAGCTGCAGCTAAATCAATGTTATTTCTTTGATACCAACAGTGGAAGCCCATTTGTGCACAGCAAGATTCCACAAACAGCAGTGCATTTCACTGATGTCGGCTGAGGCATAAATATTGGCCAAGACACTGAGGATAGTTCCTGGTTTGAGATGCAGTGGGATTTTTAACACCCAGCAAAGAAGGCAAATGGTACATCTGAAGGGTGGCACTTAAACAGTGCAGCACTCCCTCGGTTGGTTACGCTTTTGTCTTTCAGTCAAAAAGGTTCTCCGTTTAATTCCTATTCCAGGCATTTGAGAGCGAGATTTTGTTTTCATGCTCAAATCTCTGGATGGGACTTGAACCCACGGCCTCTTGATGGACAGGCCTGAGAGACACTAACTCAGCCGGAATGAAACAGGGTGTGGCATTGGAACTGTTTTCCAAAGTCCTCCATTCTGAGCAAGGCCCTCCATCTCTGTGTGGTTACTGTGCACTGATGGATTGGGGTGAATTATTCTGCTTACAGGGGAACTACCAATGTCTGACTTATGTACACTATGACCATGATCCCATACACAGGTGTAATTATAAAGACCCGACATACAAACATTCCCTGTCCTTACAAACAGCTGCTTTACGCTGTCCTGCATTTTGTTGGGATTAGCTACAAATTGAGTTGCAGACGGAGTCTAGATGGAAACCGGGGGACTGGCTGTAGCCTGTCATTCTGTTGTTGGGGTCTTGTGGTGCTGTGGTAATGCCCTTGATCCTGGGCTAGAACGCTACAGTTCCAGTCCCACCTCAGGCTGTGAGGGCCATGGAGATTTATCAAGTGGTGTTCAGATTGATTTAAAACAAAGCTCCATTGGAGTTATATTAAGGGCCAGTAGTATATTAGGTAACCACAGGAAAAGTGATGGAGCTTGTCTCTTGTTCAGTATTTTCTGTGTATCTTTGGTGACAGCACTGTCAGCGTCAAAGGAACAAAAATATTGGATGTTTGCCTGTGGCAGAGTGGGTGTGCATGTGTGTGAGGGAGACCATGTGTTTGTGTATGTGGGAGAGCGTGTGTGACTGTGTGCGTGTGCGTGTGTGTGTGTGTGTGTGTATCTGACAGTGTATGTGTGGAGGTATCTTTACAATGCATTCTGTATGTGATAGAAGGAGTTAAGTGAGGGCCCTGTATTGTCTATTCAATACAGAGCCATTTTCGCTGTCAGTAATGATGTGCTGCCCAGTTTCTTTCACTGGAAGTGCCAGCCTCACTCCCTCACAAGATCCCTTTGGTCTGAGAGTCACAGAAAGCTGCTGTACCTCCACTTTCAAGCAATGTGGTGGTAACGTATGTGCCTCTGGGTTAGGAGGCCGGGGGAGGTGGTCAATTCCCACCTCAGACTGTGATGGCCACGAATGTTTGTTCAAGCAGATTAATTGTGTAGCAGGCATCAAGTGATTACGATTGTACTGAGAAACTGGGTGGATGTTATTGTCTGTCTTTACAATCAGAAATACAAGGGCCCCACTTGGAATAGCTCCAACTCTTGACCTTAGCTGGAGTCAACTCTATTGAGACATGCCAATGACTGAATAGCCTGGTCTACAGGCCTCAGTATTGGGCAATGTGGTACAGTTATGCCAAAGTGCTGCCTCGTCATCTTCCTGAACCCTTAAGGGTCATTCCCTTCTTCCAGTCAAAAGCAAGAGAATAGATTATTTCACAATCCCCTCTCTGTAATTCAAAACCAACAAGGCAGTGTCTCTGAGATAACAAGGTGTGGAGCTGGATGAACACAGCGGGCCAAGCAGCATCATAGGAGCAGGAAAGCTTGACGTTTCGGGCCTAAACCCTTCATCAGAAAATCTAGGCCCAAAACGCCAAGCTTTCCTGCTCCTATGATGCTGCTTGGCCCGCTGTGTTCATCCAGCCCCATGCTTGTTATCTCGAATTCTCCAGCATCTGCAGTTCCTAATGTCTCTGGGAAAACAGCAGAGAAAAGAAACTGTTACCAGTGCAATCAACATTCTGAACAGGGGAAGTTGGTGCAGTTAATGTTACTGGGCTGGCTCTGGGGACTCGGGTTCAAACCCTGCAATGGCACTTGGTGGGGTATTTATTCTGGAGTTGCCAATCACCCTGAACAAAAGGGAAATGAGGCTGTGAGGTTCACGTAGAAATCCACCGTGGTTACTATTACACAGAAGGCCATTCAGCCCATCAGGCCTTCACCAGCTCGTTAAATGAGCATCATTATACAGTGCCAATCTTCCGCTGCTTCCCACTAAACCCCTCCTCCCTTAATCCCCAACCCCCGGCCTATTATTTTTATGCAAATCTACTGTACAGAAATATCCCAACTCGTCCAGATTGGGTGTTTATCAGCAAATAAGTTCTGGTAGTTTCTCATTAATCTGTGTTTATCTCTGGTTGCCAATGCTTGGTCGTAGAATTGTAAATGAGACGGCATCTGTGAATAGATGACAGCATCAGACAACACACTTTGTAACCCTTCAGGTCCAGCCAATGTGCTAGCACCAACAGGACGGAGCTGGCCTGGGCTTGGAGGCAAAAACTGGCAGTGACTGGAGGCTGCATGTGACTGTAACACTGAAGCTAATTGTCACCTCCTCCGTACCACCCAGGAACCAAACCTGAGATCCTTCGATCAGTACGGTGTCTGCTTGGGAGCACTTTCTCTCCAAGAACATATGTTGCAAACACTTTCTATAATTGACAGCTTTGCACTGAGGCTGTTTGGTGCTGGGTCCAACAATATAATCGACAGGACCCGCTCTGTACTGCATCCCCTCAAAAACAGAAGTTGCTGGAAAAGCTCAGCAGGTCTGGCAGCATCTGTGAATTTAAGAATCAGAGTTAATGTTTCGGGTCCGGTGACCCTTCCTCAGTGCAATGTTATTTTAAAGCAATGAAATGGGCTTGTGTTTGAAGTAACAAGGTGTGGGGCTGGATGAACACAGCAGGCCAAGCAGCATCATAGGAGCAGGAAAGCTTGACGTTTCAGGCCTAGAGCTCCACACCTTGTTATCTCGGATTCTCCAGCATCTGCAGTACCTATTATCTCTTGTGTTTGAAGTGATGGTCTTTTTTAAAAATCATTCATGGGGTGTCCGCATCACATTCGTTGCCCATCCCTAATTGCCCCCAGAGGGCAGTTAAGAGTCAACCACATTGCTGTGGGTCTGGAGCCTCATGTAGGCCAGACCAGGTAAGGATGGCGGTTTCCTTCCCTAAAGGATGCCAGTGAACCAGATTGGTTTTTCTGACAATTGTTTCAAGGTTATCATTTAACTCTTAATTCCATATTTTTATTGAATTCAAATCCCACCATCTGCCGTGGCGGGATTCAAACCCAGGGTCCCAGAACATTACCTGACTCTCTGGATTAACAGTCCAGCGATAATATCGCTAGGCCATCAGCTCCTCTCGTTTAGGGAGTGGGCTACAGGCAGTCAATAATCCTCAAATTATTTCCCACAGCCTGTCTGCTACGCAGCTCGCAGTGCAGATGCTCACTCCTGTGAGGTTGTTGCCCCTGCTGTGTGAGTGTGAGATCAATTCAGTCGATCAACTGTTGACCACGTGGGGGCCAATTAGCCAGGGTCAGTTCTACTGACACATGCTGGTGGTGGAAGGATGACCTTCTAGTCTACAGGCCTCAGTACCAGGTCACATGGTACAGTCACACCAATGAGCTAATCAAATCATTTTTGCTACCTTGATTGAGACAGAAATATTGCCCAGGATATCCCCATGCAATTTTTTTATTTCACTGCATAATCATTTATTACAGTCTCAGTTTAATGAAAGTGTGACAGGGCCTCAGCAGCACAGCGATGATAGGGAGGGAGGGCGCTAAGCAGGGGAGCTGAAGCAGGTAAAACCATAGAAACAGGAACAGGAGTAGGCATTTGGCCCCTCGAGCTGAATAGGATCATGACTGACCCAGCGCTCCTCACATCCACTTTCCTGCCATTTTCCGATAATCCCCGATTCTCTGACTGATCAAGCATTTATCTGTCTCAGCCTTAACTATACACAAGGACTCTGCCAAAATGTCCAGCCGTAACGGGCGATAGTAAAGGAATGTGCTGTTATGGGGAGCCTGAGCAGTGGTGCCAGGACTTCCAGCAGCAAGTGACTACAGTGAGGGAGGGCAGCTTTTGTAGTCAAATGGACCCTCTCTGGGAAAAATGGGTTTCTATGGGGTAAGAAGAGCTCATGAGAAGAAAGCGCAGACAGACGAAGGATTCCTCAACTCAATCTAAACCAGAGGCTTCATTATAGAATCCCTATAGCATAGAATGAGGCCATTCGGCCCATCGAGTCTGCACTGACCCTCTGAAGAGCAACCCACCCGGACCTACCCTATCCCCATAACCCCTGCATTTCCCTCTGCCAATCCACCCTAGGCTGCACATCTTCAGACTGTGGGAGGAGCACTTGGAGGAAACCCACGCAGACACGGGGAGAATGTGCAAGCTCCACACAGGCAGGTCCCTGATGCTGTGAGGCAGCAGTGCTAACCACTGAGCAACTGTGTTGCCCTGTTGTACGTAAGTACTGCATAACTTTCATTTCCCTTCATGATGTTTGGGCTGTCTGTATGTTCAAATTACATGTTATGTTGGTTAGTGTGGCACTCCCTCAGTACTACATTACAGCATCAGCTAAAATGTGGAGCTCAACCACCAGAGCTGGGTTTGAACCCTCAACCTACCATCTGGCTGTGGTGGTGGGGGTACTCCGCCACGAGCCACAGCTAATGCCCGGTTCAGACTGTGACAATGACGTGAGCAATCCAGAAAATGCAAAGTTAGGTGCCTGAAAGAGGGAAATTGGATTCAACAAATGGCAAGTTGAGGGCTAGCAGCAGGAGTGGCCACAAAGCTGTTCGATTGCATCGAAAACCAAACTGGTCCCACTAATTGGCATTAACTAATGGCTCTATTAGCATCACTCATATCCAGTGAAGGTTCACTAGATTGCTCCTGGGTATGGAGGGACTGTCTTATGAGAGGAGGTTGTGTAGTTTGGGTCTGTACTCATTGGAATATGGAAGAGTGAAGAGTGACCTTTGTGAAACCTCCAAGATTCTTAGGTGCCTTGATAGGGTAGAAGTGGAGAGGTTGTTTCCCTTAATGGGAGAGCCCACAGTGAGACGGCACAATCTCAGAATGAGGGGTGGCACATTTTTCTTCATTCATTAAGGGGATGATGGCGTCACTGGCTAGGCAGCATTTATTGCCCATCCCTAATTTCCTGGAGGGCAGTTCAGAGTCAGCCACAATGCTGTGGGTCTCGGGTCACATGTAGGCCAGAACAGGTATGGATGGCAGTTTCCTTCCGGAAAGGACATTTGTGAAATGGATGGGTTTTCCGACAATCAACAATGGACAGAGACGAGAATGAATCTGTGAAATCCTTTACTACAGAAGGCTGTTGAAGCTGTGCCGTTAAGTGTACTCAAAGCTGAGAGAGAGACAAATTTTAAATCATTAAGGGAACCAATGGTTATAGAAAAAGAGAAGGTGGAATTGATGATCACCAGGTCAGCCATGACCTCATTGAGTGGTGGATGAGACTTGATGGGCCGAATGGCCTACTCTTGTTCCTACACCTTATGTTCTACAGTCTGAACATGTTTTCTCTGAGAACTGGAAAGGATAAAGCATAGATATTGTCTAAAACTTTTGACAGCAAGAGCCAACAAAGCAAGGGCAGGTTTCCAGCTGAGGTAATACATAAACCCTGCGAGGTTGTTTCCTTTTTGACAACAGAAACACTGCCGATTATTCCTGGCAAGTCGATGAAAAGACCCGAGTTTGCAAAACAAATTAAGTGAGCTTCCTGATGAAGAACGATGGCATTTTTATTGTTTCTGAGGCCTGGGTGACAAATGTTTCAGTCAGACGAGACCTTCAGAAATCTCTGGAATGTCGATGTTTCCTAAAAAACATAATTTGCATTTTGCAATGACAGGAAGAGTTGACACAATGAGTCAAGAAGGCTATTGTGAAGCCTACCGTAGATAAGGGAGCAACAATGGTTGTTGAGGAAATGTTTGTTTTCATGTAGCCAGACTGCAGCTTTGAGGCTCTTCAGGAAAGGTGTTTTCCGTCAAAGAACGGCTGAGTTCTGATCTAGAAGCTTTTGAGTCGCAGCTGACAGTGCGTTTGAGTACCCTGATAGATGCCAAGCTCCCCTCAATTTCCCCCCAACCCCACCGATCCTTCAATGCCGGGATGAGGTGAGATACATGGGGCACTTAAGTAGGTTGCAGGTTCAGTCCCTTCGTCACAGCTCAGTGTGGGTACCAGCCATTGGTTTTAATCATCCAGGTAGGCCATGAATGAAATGAGAAGAAAAACAAAATGGTGCGGGTGTTGGAAACCTGAAAGGAATGCTGGAGAAACTCAGCAGCTCTGACAGCGTCGGTGGAGAGAGAGAGAGACAGAGAGGGAGAGAACATTTCAAGTCCAGTGTGACTCTTGCTCAGAACTGAAAATCGAAACAAGCTTTGCGTTAGGGGTTGCCCAGTTGATGACCACGTTGCACTGTACACGAAGCAGATCGAGGTTGACTGTAACATACAAACTAAAACACAGGGGTCACATCAAGGTTCCAATTGTTTCATGGTTTGTGGGTGTGGACCAGTATCTATAATCCGTCCCGTTCAGCTGAACCAGTTTTCAGAAAAGTTATGGTCATCCTCCCTCATTCCATATTTATTCGCTCTTTCCTCCACCTGCTTATTGCAATGGCCTCTGCGTCTATCACAACCTACAGCCTGTGTGTGAAAATGATTCTCCTGCTCTCTTTCCTCAAGTTCTTGCACTTGATCCCTATAGATCAAGACGCAATCATTTCCTGATCTCCTCAAAGCTGTCAACACTCTATTCATCCTGTCGAGCGCTGGAATCTGTTTGATTCACATCAAAAAAAAACGAGACCTTTTAAAAGCTTGGCTTGAGAAACAAAGATCAATTAGCCTGTAATTTCAGGCCATGCTGACCCTGGCATCTATGGTCTGATGATCTGTAACCAGGCCAAAACTAGCTAGGGCACATAATGACAGTAACACACTTTGTTGCCAATGTGCTCCGGGTGTAGGTTATGATGTCTTAGCAACATTTAAATTCCAAGGGTTACGACATAATTACACCCAAATTGACACTTAATTACAGTGTTACCGAAACTGCGATGTAACTAAGATGATACAATAAGTGATAACATTAGGATTAAGTTAATTGTTT
Source organism: Ginglymostoma cirratum (assembly GCA_024137785.1). Classification (NCBI taxonomy): domain Eukaryota; kingdom Metazoa; phylum Chordata; class Chondrichthyes; order Orectolobiformes; family Ginglymostomatidae; genus Ginglymostoma; species Ginglymostoma cirratum. The sequence continues at coordinate 10,461,561 of JAHRHZ010000095.1, read as the reverse complement.
CTTCATCTCCACAGCGGTATGAGTTAATCATTTTCAAAGGGACTTTCTAGGGTTAGGGGAGACAGTTTTAGCAATGCAAAGCCGGCACTGACAATTTGTTGCTTCAGGAAGATTTAATACCTTTCTGTAATAACCTCCGTCCATTCCAAAATACTGTGCAGTGTGAACACTGTGGTGAATACAGAAACGATGCCACACGCAAGGTCTCAGAAACATCACTGCGGTAATGATCAAATGATCCAGTTCGATGGGTTTGACTCAAACACCAGACAAAAGTCCCCCAGCTTTTCTCTAATTATCAATGCAATGTGACTTATATGCATCTAAGTGGGTGGAGGGGGTTGCGGGGCTGAGTTTAATGTTACTCCCTCAGTGTCGTACAGGTTCAGACAAAAGGGTGAACATATACCTCTGGGCTATACTGCCGCTTCACCCTGATTCTATAGGGCTTCAGGACGCAGCCAGGATTTATCACAATCAGTTGGCAGGTGCTTGAGGGTATGAGCATTCATTTAACTACAATCGGAAAGGGACTGGCATCAAATGTTGTGTCAATTTTTCCTAACGCGTGCGTCACTGATTAGAATTAGGTGGAGGAGACACGGCCTGCTAAAACCGGCTTCTTCAGCAAAGAAAGTTGCTGCACTTTTGGGTGACCTAGGACTTGCTTTTCCTCAGTATTGGCCATCCACTACTGGTGCCAATTTGTTAGCGTTCCCAGGATAACAAGTAGAAACCCCTTCTTTATCCTGCTTCCAGTGCCAGTTTTATCCCATACATTTGTGGGATCTCCAGTGCCTTGGAAGATCAAAGATATATTTTAGCCCTTGAGATTCTTCCTGTTTAAGTTACTTTCCTTTCAAGAGTTACTGTTGAATCTTGCCATCCAGAGCCCACTCCATTAGTTTGAGGACTGTCATACGTACTGAGTCCCCCCACTATTGCGTGCGCTCGTCCCATCACCTTGAGGATTTGCTAGCTGTTAGATATAATAGACTCATTTCGTTCTGTAACTTTAACTATCTCTCATGAAATACAGCAACATCTTTGAACTAGTTTTTTTTTGTTGGGCCCAGATATTATCGGAGTTACATTGTCCACAATTTGAAGGTGATCGACACTAACATGCCAATCTCACTGACCTGTCCTTGTGTACAGCTAGGGAGAGAGAAACTGTCCCATTGTCAACAAATCGAAAAGAATTGGCAGAAAAACAGAAGTCGCTGGGAAAGCTCAGCAGGTCTGGTAGCATCTGTGAAGAGAAAACAGAATCAATGTTTCGGGTCGGGTGACCTTTCCTCAGAACCTTGTTCCAATGAAGGGTCACTGGACCCGAAACATTAATTCTGATTTCTCTTCACAGATGCTGCCAGACCTGCTGAGCTTTTCCAGCACCTTCTGTTTTTGTTCCTGATTTACAGCATCTGCAGTTCTTTTGGTTTTTGAAGAGAATTGGCAAATGGATCAAAAGTCAGTTGTGGATGCTTTTCGTGGTAGGTTTTTTGATGATTTTACACGACGAGGCTTGTTGAGATGTATATCGACTTCTAAAGGTGTTTGGTACAGTGTCACTGGGCTTAACTGCACAGGTGAAGTCTATGGAAAAGAAGAGATAAAGGCAGCCTGGATATCAAGTTGACTGAGTGACAGGAAAGAGAGAGCAGTGGTGAATGATTGTCAATCAGACTGAAGGAAGGCAGACAGTGGGTTTCCCCAGGCATTGCTCCAAGGACGATTCCTTCTTTCTGGTCTGTATTATTGACTGAGATTTGGGTGAATGGGACTCAATTTCAAAACTTGCAGGTGGTAGAAAACTGGGAGGCTTACGAACTGTGAGGAGGATAGTGATAGACTTTGAGACAGGTTCACCTGAGTGGTCAGGGCCTGGAATGTACTGTCTGACAGTGTGGGGGACGCAGGTTCAATCCTGGCCTTCAAAAGTGTCGACACCAGGACTGAGAGGGATTGCAGGACTACTGAAAAAGGGCGAGTAAATGGGACTAGCTGAGTTGATTGTGCAGAGAGCTAGCATGGAAATGATAAGGTGAGTGGCCTCTGTCTGTGTCCATAGGTGTGAGGCTGGAAAAGCATAGCAGGTCAGACAGTATCTGAGGAGCAGGAAAGTTAATGTTTGGGTCCAAAACCCTTCAAAGGGTGTCTGACCTGCTGTGCTTTTCCAGCCTCACACCTATAGACTCTGGCTTCTAGCATCTGCAGTCCTTATTGTCTCCTGGCCTCTGCCTGTGCACAGCTATCCTGACCTAGAACTATATCAGCATGCCTTCACTATTACTGGGTACAAATTCAGTAAATGCCTTCCTCATAGCACTGTGGCTATTCCTAGCCCACAGTTCTGCATTGGGTCAAGCTGAAAGCTTACTACCACCTTCTAAAGGCCAGTGGGAGTTGGGCCATAAATGTTGGCCCAGCCAGCAATGCCCACATCCCACGACCGAATAAAATGAAACATTCGAAGTTCTTATGAATATTCAAATAAGTGCCAAATGAACAGGGCTGTGGGATTTAGTGAGTTGTTCTTGCAAGGAGGCAGTACAAGTATGTTGGAGATGATTGGCTTCTGTGTCTCTGTGCTGTGAAATTGAGATGGAATGACAGATATGTAGAGATTGATGATTTTTAGGTTTGTCTGTGGCTGAACCATTTGCAAACATAACTAGCTGGAAACCTACCCCAGACCACACATTATTCCTCAGTAGCTCCTTTTTCATAGGATCCTTCTTAGTTGTTAATGAGAGAGAGTCACTAACAGTGGAAGACCAATGTGTGAGAGTACAGTTCAGATAAGCCAATTGGAAGAGTGAGCGGTAGTGACACTGTGTGATCCCAGTAAAGGATAAGATGGGATGCCTCCGAGTAACAGTGCAGTGCTGCATTTACTACAGTATAACTCCAATCCAGTTAGATTGCCATTCTAAAATGGTCCTGTTCCCAGACAAGTCTTTTGCTTCTGCTCCTTGATCTCACAAATGTGTTTCCTTTCTCTGCAGGGTGGAAGAGATGAGGCTGGTTTCTGTGAAAGTTTGAGCAAGGTAAGCAAACAAATAATCGGATCCACCCTATGTTCAAACTGTGCTTTCTAATGAAATGCAAAGTTGTGAAAAACACCAGAACTCTGGAGTGCTGCCTGAGATGTGATTTGTGCCGGTTTCCTTTGATTTAATAACTTGCTTTGATGAGGAGGTTACGGAGTTAGATTCACAGGAAACATGTTTCCAAGGCAGCGACCAGGGTAGAGATTTATCACTGGGTGAGGACAGAGGGAGTGCAGCAGGAAGACACACAGGAGACAGCTCTGTCTCAATCTGAGCAGCTCCGGTGCTGTGATGTGTTTTGTGTTGGAGTTCAGTGTCACTGTGGTCTGATCTTTCAGGAAAGATGTTCGGAGTGATATAGTGTGATTGATAGTACAAGCTCAGCCGAGAGAATTGAAGATCCTAGAAAGTTCAGTGCGTTTTACGCAGGAGATGTTTTCTCAATTACACACACTCCACTCAGAAAGTTCCTTCCATCAAACATCTGGCCAGCCCACCTTTGCCACAGCGCAATCCCCATGTTCTTGGCTTATGTTACAAAGCCTGCAACTGAGGTTCATTCCGTTCCTAGCCTCTGACCTAAACCGGATCCCTTTAACAGTGTTAGAGATCAGAGAGGCTGTACTGAAGGGAGATAGCCACTGGGAACTTGCTGAGCTCCTGGCACCAGCCAGATTGTCGGCAGAACCAGGGAGCTGGGCTAAATGGCCTCCTTTGTTGCTGCATGTTCCTATAAAAATAATGAATAAATAATGCACAATTTTGCCTTTGGTTGTCAGTATTTGTGCAGAATGTTCCCTGAGGTGATTAAGTAGTCCATGATATATTTGGTTGTAACAGGAATATGGAATGAGATGAAATATGTTGACTCAGCAACTAACAGAATAGCCTTGAGAACTATAATTGTAGGACATCAAGATGAGTTATTTGAAATAACCAATGACTCTGGAGATCCATTTCCTCCAGTCACATTCCCGGATTAATGTCTTGGTTTTTTTGGAAACGCCAGTTCCTGGGACTCCATAGATGGACAGTTTTGATATCATTGCTCTAGAAAAGATACAGAGCTACAGATGCCTAAAGCATGGCCCAGTGTTGAAAAATGTTTGTCTCTGAGAAATATAATCATTAGTGTAACACCTACTGCCTAAAGGGCCCCTATCAGTTATTATTCTTCACATAAGCTTCCCTTCTCACCTTAATTTATCTCACCCTATCAGTATGACCTCTCTCTCTATTTATGTGACTTCCACAAGGCTGAGCTCACCTCTCTTGCTTTCTTTCTCCCTAAGAGTTATGGACGGAGCGGGTCAAAATGCCTCACAAATCAACGACTTTTTGCCTTCAAATGGCCGTACGGTTTCTCATCGCTGTGTGACTGGACCTTCCAACCACTGGGTGGGAAGTGGGGAATCTCCCGAGGGAACGGCACAACTTTGAAAAGGCGCTCAACTGTATGGAACCTCTCCGCCAGCCAGACATGACTCTCAATTCCCTTCTCCTTGTGGAAGTCCCTGCGAAAGAGCAAAGTCTTAACAATCCGCGTTGATTTCTGTTTTTCTGTTTTTGACTCCCCCCTCCACTGGGTTGTGTGTCAAGGGCTGACCTCAGTGGTTGGAGCCAACATGCCCAGCTCCAACCAAAGAGAATGCTCCAACCTCTGATTTGGCAACGTTGGGGGATGGGTTTGATCCACACCAGGGTGCGAGCAGCTTCTGAGACATTGGATATTATCCCTTTCTCGTTTAATGCCTGTGGTTTGGAATCATCACTTGGATGTGACTAAAGCCTAGTTGGAATAATGGATGAAATCTCCTCACCTGAGACTACTACATAGGAAACAGTCAATGTGGAGATATTGCCCTTAAATGAGAGAGAGCACTTTGAGCTCTTCTAGAGTAGGATGCTGCTTTCCTGTTATGTTTTGAGGCGGTATTAGCAGTATATATATATTAACTAGTGAATTGAATTTCACCTTTAAGCTGTATTGGATTGTAATTTCTTTTTGTACTCATGCCAGTGATATGCAAACAGCAAAGCAACCACTGGCTTGTGGATATGCACTAAAAATCCCCTGAAGTGAAGATGCTCAAAGCAATCCTAAACCCTTTCCTTCTGCACCCACTTTCTAAACTTAAATCACACTGACGCCAATGTGAAAAGGTCAAGGACTGGGGGATAGAAAAGTGATATGCGGCACTCAGTTGTGTCAACTCCCTTTGGACACAGCAACAAACTTGCCCCCATCTACTTCCTTGTTATTCTTCAAGATGGGTCCGGTAAGTCATTTCTAGCCAGTCCTCAACCTTCTGCTCTTAAATTGCAAGTGATGGATCCACGACAGAAACTGACTTGTGCATCTCTTAATAATTCCCTCTTCATGTCCGTCACAGAGCCTCTTTGCCCGGGCAACTATCTATCAAGTTCCCCGTTTGCAATCTATTTCCCCGAGAAAGACCCCACCCCGTTCTCACACAGTGAGTAGTTGAGGTGGAAACCTGGTGGAGCCGGTTCAATTGAGGCATTCAAGAGGCCACTGTTTTTATTTTAAATAATTGCCCAGGGTGCAGGACATTGGCTGAAAATTATATTACTTTTGAGAGGTGGTGTGGACATGATGGGCTGAACAGTTTCCTCCTCATAGAATCCATATTGGGGAGACAGTTCATTTAGCCCAACAAGTCCACACTGACCCTCCAAAGAGCATCCGACCCAGACCCATTCTCCCACTTGTAACCCTGCATTTCGCATGGCTAATGCACCTAATCTACACAGCCTGGACATTATAGGCTATTTAATATGGCCAATCCACCTAACCTGCACATCTTTGACTGGGGGAGGAAACTGGGGCACCCAGAGGAAACCCACACAGACACAGGGAGAATGTACAAACTCCACACAGACAGTTGCCCGAGGCTGGAATCAAACCCAGGTCCCTGGCACTGTGAGGCAGCAGTGCTAACCACTGAGCCACTGTGCTAATCTATCAACCAAAGATAGAACTGCATTGGAGTGCCACTTTGCTGCTATGTGATTTAGAATCAACCAATTACCTTTGCAAAGCAGCTGTCTTTTTTTAAAAAACTTCCCTAGCTGCCTCTCATTTTCTTCCTTCCACAAGTGTCTCCTAAAAACGTTTCCCACCATCCCCATGGACTTGGATTTTTTTTGAAGATTCCCAGGTAGTTTAGGCATGTACAGGTGTGCACCACAGGTATGCGGCCACCAACTGTAACATCCAGAAACGATTTGCATGCAGAAGCAGATCACTAAAATAACTTACCGGAGAAACTGGCCTCTCTGGAATGTACTAGTCACATGAATCGCTGCTGTTTCTCATAGACTGGGTGTTGACTGCTAAGCAAACCTTGTTGTACTCTTTCCCATATACTTTTACACATTGAGTCACCTCATGGCATTACCATAGCAACAGCAGTCTCTTAGTAAAATTAAAAAGTGGCAGATGTGAGAGTCTACCAGGATAATTTATAAAAAGGTCCTCTTGGCAACATTTATCCCAGATCTCCTTGAAAGTCTGCCCGGCTTCTTCATGAACCATAATATCACCTTCTAAACTCATAATCTTTATCATCTGGAAGGACAAGGGCAGCAGATACAGGGGAACACCACTACTGGCAAGTTCCAAGCCACTCCTGACTTGGAAATATATCACTGTTCCTTCAGTGCCGCTGAGTTAACATCCTGGAATTCTCTCCCTTAGGACATTGTGGGTCAACCTACAGCCCATGGACTGCAGCAGTTCAAGAAGGCAGCTCACCACCACCTTCTCGAGGGCAACTAGGGATGGGCAATAAATGCTGGCGCAGCCAGTGACCCCTACATCCCAGGAATGACTATAAAACAAATTTAACCTGTGAAGTCACCAGGCTGTTACTGTCCTGAGTCTTGTTCATCAACGCCAGGAGCTTAAGTTAAAATCATCTACCAAAGGCAATAGAGATCAAATTTTGCCCAACACTTGTTGAAAGCTTAATTCTCAAAATATATCAGATAATTCTAGGCTATTGAAGTGAGTAGAACCCAGTCACTTGCTGACTAGGGAGAAGGCACCAGTGAATCCATCACTTGCACTCAAAGAGCCAAAAGTGATTATGTTTAATACGAATGGAAGGGGTGTGACATAGCTTGCATTGAGTTTTGCCTCGGGCCTTCTAGAGAATGTGCAACTTTTAAAAAACAGATAATATTATAGGTTATTCGGATAAGCAGGTAACTGAAGGTTCCTGAAGCTGAGGAATACTTGGCAGCTGGGATAAATTGATAGATTACAGGATGTGACGGTCAATCAACAGTTTCAGAAGCTACTTAAAAATTCATATCACAATGGCCTAACAGCTGATAAAAGATGCAGGAAAATATTGAGTAGGTGCCATTATTAAAACTGGTGCTGTCCAACACAAACTTTGAACCACAGAAACTGCCATGGCCACAGTGTTTCAGCCCCATGCCCCAGTTGTGGTAGAAAATGCTGTACACTGTACAAAGGAAAGCATTTCACATGTGAATATTTGCTTACATCTCAACTCAAAAAAAACCTGACAGTTTCCAAACAAATATACAAAAAAGCCAAAGGTTCATTGGTGGGCTTAATGCCTGAGAGATCATCTAACCAATAATTACACTATAAAATTGCAATTAGTGGCTAACGTGATGGACAACACTGAGCAAAACCAGTCAGACAGCCAGTACCATTAAAGGAAGTTTCAGATTAAAGTCCAATTTCAAGTTGTGGGCTAGTATTTTATACAGTGTGATGTGAGTGATTGAAATTATTAACAGGTGGCTTTCCATCTCGCAGTTATTATTGTAATACTCAAGCTTTCTACATACAGAATTATGAAAGTTCAGAATTTAATCAGTTTGAAAGTTAAATGTACTATCAGATGCCAAAAATGGTTTGTTCACTGGAAGTATAGTAGTCTTTTCCCTCTCCTTCAAAACTCCCATTTGCTGCTGTCTGATATTCTCAATAACTGAACCATAGACGATGGTTGATCGTGTGTTGAACCTTTCTTCTGCGTAACATGTATTTGTTCCTGTATAAATTCCATCCGCACTGTTCAAGTGTCTGTGATTTCTTGTCAAACAAGAACTTTTTTCTAAAAAAATCTATTTTATCTGATTATTCCAGATATATTTTATTGTTTAAAGGCAAAGTATATAAATTATACACAAGAATATAGCTCAAATGTATCTATAAATCATGTAAATTAATAAACTATTTGAATGCAGTGTTCCGTTATTTCATATTCTGTATAGGACTCCATCCAGACCGCACCATTATTTAGGAATTGTATATTTTCTTTTCCAAGTGCACTTCACAATTTGTGCTGTCAACTTTTGCAAAATGTGTCAGTTACTCATGAGCAACTTTGAAGAGTCGATACCGTAGTAAGCCAGGAATTAATGCTGAGAGCCAATTTCAGATTTTGGTTTCCAAAGCCTGTCGATTGATAACAGACTTGGGAAGGTGAGGAGCAGCTTGAGGTTTGAGATCCTAGATCAGTAGGATACAGTATTGCAACACATTGGGGTTGTAGAAGCACATCATTCTCAACAAACTCAGATTGCAGCTCTCCCCTGTCCCAAACAAAGCAATTCTCCAATCATCGCTCTCCTCTTCCTAGATAAACCAACCATCCAATCACAGAGAGAAAGTAAGAACTGCCGATGCTGGAGTCAGAGATAACACAGTGTGGAGGTGGAGGAACACAGCAGGCCAGGCAGCATCAGAGGAGCAGGAAAGTTCTGAAGAAGGGTCCCGACCCGAAACATCAGCTTTCCTTCTCCTCTGATGCTGCCTGGCCGGCTGTGTTCCTCCACCTCCACACTGTGTTATATCCAATCACAGCTCTCCTCTCTCCCAAACAAATCAATTCTCCAATCTCCGCTCTCCTCTTCATAGATAAAATAACTATCTAACCATAGCCCTCCCCTCTCCCAAACCAACTCCCCAATCACAACCACCCTCCTAAACAAACTAACTCCAATCAGAACTCTCCTCTCCCAAACAACCCAATTCTCCAATCACAGTCTCCCCCTGCCCCCACTCCCCAAAAAAATGACCTCTGCCATCATATCTCATCATACCAAATCTCCTATTGTAGTTCAAATTACAACATAAGGTAGTGGTTGGGTTGGGTCGGGTTGCAATGCTGTAGCAGTGAATTTGTTCCTACCTTCAGTAGAATGAGTGTTTGGAACATGGGGAGTGAGCACTTCTTTAGGAAGGCAGACTTGCATTAAAACAGCACTTTTCATGACCAGATATCCCAAAGTGCTTCAAAGCCAATGAAGTACCTGAAAGTGTCATCACTGTTGTAGGAAACGTAGCCGGAATGCACACAGTGATTCCCACAAACAGCAGCATGATAACGACCAGGTATCTGCTTTTCTGATATTGGTTCAGGATTAAATATAGGCCATCATCAAGATAGGACTCCCATGTGCTTCATCAAGATAGTTTCAGGGGATGTTTTCCATCCCTTTAGAGGATAGATAGAGCCACAGACTAACATGGAAGATTGCCAGTGCTCCCTCAGTAGGATACTGAAGTGTCACCTTGGGCTCTGTATGCTCAGATTTGGGAATACTTGATCCTATAAGCAATTGACTCAAGAATACTACCAACTGAGCCACGGCGGACGCTTTGAGCAGGAAGAAAAGTAAACAGTAATTCACACTCATTATTCAACCACAGTAACATGTACTTATAATTACTGACTAGGCAGTCACTGTCAATTCTACATGAGGCAGATTGCAATGATCTTTCACTAGTCAATAGTGAAAGATTCGTTGTGCTCTATGCTGGAAAGTTACTTATAGGAGCCTCTGGCCAATCACGCCTACATGGGTCATTCAGTTTTTGTTGCTTACATGTTTTAGGGAACCAATTTCTTTGTTCTACAATCAAGAAATACCCTTCAGTAATGATGGGACCTGGGTCCACTGTGTTCTATTCAGGAAAGTCACCAGCAATGCTACTTGGCAGGGTACGATCACTCTCCTACACTATTGGTATTGGGTATTGTTCTGCACTTCAATCAAATATTTAGGTTATCGAACCCTTAGTATGAATTAACTTTTACAGGTAGAATGTGTGGAACACCAGTAACTGAGTCAGTCCTCATGACCCTGCATTGTACAACTTACAGTCAAGCAAGTAGCTTTACTACAATTGTAGGAAATAGGACAGACATAAGTTTTAAACAGTATGAATGCAGGATTACCAAAGGCACGCAAATCCCTTCAGTAAGCTTCTTACTTCAAGGGAGGTCCTTCTTATCAAACAAAACTGGCAGTAGCCTTAACTGGCACCGGCGTTTAAATTAGAGGCAACTTCAGACTCAAGGTCTGCATTAAGGTCAAACTCTTCCAGCCAGATTAAAACCGCAGAGCTCCCATTACTAAAAGCTGATGTTTAATGTGGGGAGCAGGCTTACCCCTACTGCCCGAGTGTGATAACCTGGGCACGGCTCCATTCACTCGAGCTGATGTGCTGTTTCCAACAACTTGACAGGTTACGGGTTGTGCTCTCCAACAGAGTCTCTTCAAAGGTGGGATTTATTAGAACTATTCAAAATGCAGCTTTGTTTTAAAACAAACCATGACCTGGAAATTAGTGTCTGGAAGCAAATCTAATGGTCCCATTCAAAAAGGAACTAGAAGGGAAGAAACATACAGGGCTACTGAGGGAGTGAAGCAGTGCAGGGGGTGTGGGACTACGTTGGGCCACTCTCTAAAAGAATGATGGGCTGAATAGCCTTTCTGCAAGATTCTTGCTTTGGAACTTCGCTCAAGATAATTAGAGACCGAATGCACAATTCAATTTGAGGCAGAGTACCTTAATTCCAACATCAAACTATATTACTCAAATAAAAAGGTTGAACAATGAGACATAATGAAGACCTGTTAAGCCCACAAAGACATTCACAAATTATACTAACAAGGATCTCAATAAGCACATGGTGCCAAGTGTTCATTTTGAATCATTTAGATGTATTGGGCACTCGAACCCTCACGCCCACCCCCCACTTTTCGACTTAAATCTCATTAGGTGTAGCCTCACGTCCCACCTCAAAAACGTCTATGATAAACTGACCTCATTTAAAAAGAATTCCTTTGTAGCTCCGGCTAACTTGGCACCACACCAAGAGGGCATCAGGAAGTGTCGATCCAGACAGGATGAATGTTTTTCCAAAAATAGAAATGGATTGCAGCCAGATCAGATGAATTATTTACACTGCCCTGTGATCTGGAATACTCCACAATGAGCGACCAGGAGGTCCCAGACAATGGTTGAGTCTGGATTTGCTGCCTTTTAAGATACACAAACGAGCAAGTAAAACTAAAGTCGCCACAGTCCTACTGGACCATACGGCTGCTGTGTCATTAGAAAGAGACGACTGGTGGTAGTTCAACCCGAGGGTCACGATACCTCAGGCAAGGGGAGAGGTTGAGGAGAGTCCTTCATGGTAACCTCAGCCAGCATGGGAATCACACTGTTGGCATCACTCTGCATTTTAGCTAGCCAACTGAGCTAACTGATCCCCATATGGCCCTTCACAAGCTGCATTTTTTGATGGTGAGACTTCCATTGGTGTTTTGAACAGCCCCACCTTTAACATATAAGCAACACAGGATGTAGGAGCAGCAGTAGGCCATTCAGGCTGTGCTGCCATTCAATAAGACCTTGGGGGATTGGATTGCAACCTCAACACCATATTCCCATCTGCTCCCACATAAGCCCTCAGTTCCCTTCTCTGGTAAAAATCTATCAAACTCAGCCTTGAATAAATACAATGCCACGGCTTCCACTGAGTTCTGGGAAACTGAATTCCATCAACTAACAAACTTCAGAGGAAAAACACATTTTCGCCTTGGTCTTAAAAGGGAAGCCTCTTACTCTTGAACTGTGTTCCTAGCTCTAGCTTCTCCATTAAAGGGAAGTGTTCTCTCATGATCCCCCTCTAGATCCTGGTGATTTCAGGGTCAGTGACCTTCCCACCACTTTCCGATCCTCACCAGCTGGCAGAATATTTAACAAAACACTCGGCTTCCCTAACGGTCTGTACAATGTCAGGTTACTCCCTCCTCTCTGTCCTGGTCTACAACTGATTTTTGGATATGTTATTGTGCTGTGAACACTGATAATTTGATACTTGCTCAGAGCACTGTCCAATGGTAACTGATGGCCAACTATGCTCAATGTTCTTACTATAACAAGATGACAAAGTACATCTTAGAGTCAGTCAGGCATATACACCACATAACTTAAGTGGTGAGAAAGGAATGCAGTACATACTTCAGTCTTTTGGTAAAGAGATAGGGAGAAGGTGCCAAACACCACTGGCATCGAGACTTAATCATGTATCCAGTTCTTGGGATGAACATAAGACAACAAACACAATCAGTATGCTACTTACTGTTCTCAATATACAGACTCATTTAAAACACTTTAAGAACTTTTCCTATAATGAACATACGATAGATAGGGGTGACACAGTGGTCAGCACTGCTGCCTCACAGCACCAGGGACCTAGGTTCAATTCTGGCCTTGGGTGACTGTCTGTGTGGGGTTTGCACATTCTCCCTGTAGCTGTGCTCCAGTTTCCTCCCACAGTCCAAAGATGTACACGTTAGGTGGATTGTCAATGCCAGATTGCCCATAGTGTCCAAGGATGTGTAGGTTAGGTGGGTTTGCTATGGGAAATGTAGGCTACAGGGATGGAGTGTGTCTGTTGGATACTCTTTTGGGGGGGTCAGTGTGGACTTGATGGGCCAGACAGCCTACTTCCACACTGTAGGGGTTCTATGACTTTTCTAGAAATATTGCTGCTTTCAGCCTGTTGTTGTGCTGACTTATGTATCAACAATAAACTGCTTAAAGTCCCAAAAATAGCAATTTATTTAGGCAGTCAAGGCTTAGCCCAGTAGACCAGTCTGGTGCCAATGTTCCCAGCTATCTACCCTCTTGAGATTTTGTGGTACGGGCTCCCGGCTCAAAGGTCAAGGAAAGTGTGTTTGGAACGAGGCTCTAACAGGTTGACTATCAACATGCAACACACACCAATGGCAGGCTGAAGGAGTCAGAAGAGAATGGTGAGGGGAAGTGTCAGCTCAAACTGTTGATGGGAAGATAAACCGAGAAAGGTTGGACACCCACTATAACGCAGAAAGCTCCAGTGTCTGAAACAAGAGCGTGCATGCCCTGGTCAGCTATGTCATTCCACCATCATCAGAGACTCTACCAACATTATCTGTTGCACCAGAGCATAACATGCATGTAAACAACATGTTGTCACAGCACATGGGCCGCAGCAATTCAAGAAGGCAGCTCATCGCCACTTTCTCGAGGGCAACTAGGGACAGGCAACAAATGCTGGCCCAGCCAATGATGCCCACATCTTGTGAATGTGTTTGCTCCAGCTCTGGTCACTTGGACATGTTCCGTCCACACCACTGCACAGAAAGGACACGCTGTAGTGTGGAAATCAGGCAGTTTTGTGATGGCATGATCTGTAGGCAATAGATTGCCATCTAGAAGATGATACGGGCGCAGTATCTCAAGGCAATTAATACAGAGTGGAATCTGTATACTCAGGCTCAGACTTGGTTTGGCACACAATTGTAGCATCCCCAATGGCATCATATTTAAAATGAAGGGCTGAATGGCCTACTCCTGCATCTTTTGATAAAACCAATCAGGTGTGAAACTGAAGGCCAACATAGATGAAGAACAATAGGATTTTTAAAAAAATATATTATTTTGTGGGATGTGGGCTTTGCTGGCAAGGTCCATCACTAATTTGCCTTGGACGGAGTGGCTCGCTGGCCCATTGCAGAATGACCCACACTGCTGTGGGTTTGGAGTCACATGTAGGCCAGACCAGGTAACGATGGGAGATTTCTTTTCCTGAAGGACATTCATGAACCAGACAAGTCTTAACAACAGTCCATCCCAGAGCTTAGTTTCCAATTCAGATTCAACTTTATTGATTGCAAATCCCACCAGTTGCCAGTGTGGGATTTGAACTCATGCTCCTCAGTATTAGCCTTGGGATTACTAGTCCAGTGACATTACTGCCATTGTCTCCCCAAATGTGCCAATACAATTGGATAAAGTAAGGTAGGAGGTGGCTTCTGGTGAAATATAAAAATCAACAGATTGGAGGAGAATGGCCTGCTCTTATGGTATTGTAAGTTGCCTCAACCACTTAATTCAACATACAGCAGGTCACAGGATTCAGGGGCCCATCTTTGGTCAATGACAGTGGGACATAGATGCCTAAAGTGCCACTAGACATTTTTACGCCTGCGCTGCGTCAGGGTTTTGTAAGGTAATGTGTCAGGCGTATTTGTTTTGTTTTTAGGTACTGTGTGGATATCAGTGCATATACACACACATGCTGTGCCAAGACCAGCCATTGCTGATGTTTCAGAGCCAAAAGACAACTGACATTATTGGCCCACATCACTGCCCATTGGCACTACAGCCTGTAATCCAGAACTTGCTTCCTCCTCTGGATTTAAAGGTAGAATTAAACCCTACATTCCTCAGCAAATTTGTTTTGGACGTTGTTTAAAGACTATTTCAATTTTGGCTACATATTTCCCCCAAAAAGCTGAGTGTTAAGTAAATCCACCATCATTTCAAGTCAATAAGGTTCATATGGGCAGTGATGAAAAGACTAGCAGCATGAGTACCCTGTTTTATAGAACCTCTACAGTGCAGAAAGAGACCATTTGGCCCAGTGAGTCTGAAGAGCATCCCAACCAGACCCACTCCCCCATCCTATACCTGTAACCCTGCAATTCCATGGCTTATCCACCTAACTTGCACATCCCTGGACACTATGGGCAATCCACCTAACCTGCATATCTTTGGACTGTGAGAGGAAACCCTAGCAGACACTGGGAGAACAGGAGAGTGTGGAATCGAATCTGGGTCCATGATGCTGTGGAGGCAGCAGTGTGAACCACTGAGCCATCTCATTATTTCTGACAGCAATGGTGTGAAAGGTCAAGTCATTGCAATTGAACCACGTAATTTGTGGATTCCTGGTTGCCAGGACTAAAC
Source organism: Ginglymostoma cirratum (assembly GCA_024137785.1). NCBI lineage: Eukaryota > Metazoa > Chordata > Chondrichthyes > Orectolobiformes > Ginglymostomatidae > Ginglymostoma > Ginglymostoma cirratum. The sequence goes on along the minus strand of JAHRHZ010000095.1, from coordinate 10,446,408 downwards.
TCTGTGATACATACAGAACCTACTATTCATAGCGTGGTTCAGATCCTTTTCTTCATTCAAACCCCAAGCAAATCATTTCTGAACCAGCAAGAATGCAATATCTGAAACACAGACCTCTTTGAGCTTCTGAAGAGTCCATTAATCATAGGAACAGGAGTGGACAATTTAGCCCCTTGAAGCTGCTTAACAATCAAATGGTTGATCTTTGGCCTAACTCCATATATCTGCCTTTGGCCCACATCCCTTAATACCTTTGCTAGACAAAAATTTATAGTGGCTAATGTAAGCAAGAGGCAAACGGCTCTCTGTACAGAATCAGACTGACACCATTTTGTACCCTGTACCTGGGATGGGAATAGAATTGACCCCAACCAGCTTTACCGTTTCATGTGGCAACAGAACAGATGTCTGGGGCTTAGGACAACTGCACATACATATAAACAGGAGGCCATTCAGCCCCTCTAGTCTTTCACACAGGAAAAGGGTTAGCCATTTATCCCCTCAAGCTTTTTCCATATGAACAAGAGGTGATGGTTCATGCCTGCATGAACGTTGCATTGGAATAAGCTATTCAGACCCTTGCACCATCCTCAATTAAGGCTGACTTCCCAATCGAAGTTGATCCATGTCTCAATTCCATGTACTTGTCTGTGTTCCATAACACCACTGGCCTTTACTGAAAACACATGGAGAGCAGAGGAACAGATGACTGTTTTTATTTTAAAGTCCAACATGAACAAAACTTTTTTTTTCCGGGCCCGCCGGGGGCGCCGGTGGTGGGTAATATAAACATAGTTCATGGCCCTCACACGTAAGAGACAAATTTTATATCAGACATGGTCTCAAAGGCAGTGAGGCCCTTATAAAAATAACAGGTACCAATAAAAAGCAGGTACATTTCAAGAATTTATTTTTGTTAGAGGGGATCATCTAAAAGTTGGGTAAAGCACATTAAGGGTTAGATTCCACTTTTTGGACTCAAACAATTCAACCCAAATAACTGAGTTACTTGCATGATTTAACAGTCTAACCATTTAGACATTGGCCATTGGCAACGTTTTAAAACAAAAAGAAGTCCCAAACTTCCATGACTGAGTTCACTCATGACCATAGTGTATTCCAGGTTCTTGAGCACTCTGGAATCCCGGAAAGCCGGGATTTAAACCAGCAAGGATTCCCTGGTATGCCTGTACAACCCAGTGATCACTCCATTGCTCCAGCTTTCTGCTTTTTTAGTTTTGCAGTTGCCCATTTGCCCACTTGTGCTCGGTTCAGCTTGGCCTTTTTAGATGGCGTACCAGACTTCTCCAAAGAGTTTCCTGATGGCCCTTTCTCTGGAATTCTCTTCCTCTTGTTTTGTTTCTTCGCCTGACCTGACCCTGCAGTCTTTAGAACCTTCTCAGACTTTGGAACCTCTTCAGGCTTTCCCACGGAATCTCTCTCTCCCTCCTGTGCCTTCTCCTGAGGCATGCCTTTCTTTTTTTTCCAGTTCTTCCGTTTTTTGGTCTCTGGGAGAAAGCCTTTCTTTTTTTTCAAGGTCTTCTCTTCTTGAACCTCTGGGGTTTGCGCTGGCTTTATCACCACATCCTTCTTGGGTCGCCTGTCAACAGAACATTAGCGAAGAACATGTTAAGTCAGCAAACGCTCATTAGGAGACACAAGAGTATAGCATCCTGGAACTGTCAGATCATCTTACTGAAATATATCAGATCGTGTGGGGTGGATACTGGAAGGATTGTTTCCTCTTGGAGGGTTGATGGGAACGAGGAGATATAATTTAAGAATAAGCATTTTTATTTCAAATCAGAAATTAAGAGGCCTTCTTCCTCTTAGAACATCATTAGGCTGTGGAATTCTCTTCCCAAGAAACCAGTGGAGGCTGGGTCAGTGAATCCCTTCAAGATGGAGTTAGATTTTTGATGGCCAACAGAATCAAAAGTTATAGGGGTGGGTGGGGGGCACTGGAGTTAAAGCCACAACTAAATCAGCCACAATCTTATTGCTACTTTGTTTCCTTCTCTCAATTTTATCTTCAGTATAGATCTGAAGTCCGTGCCTGGTAGCAACTTCCAAAACCGGAAGTCACTCCCAGGAATGACATCAGCATGCTGATTAGCGTGCATAGACCTTTGGTGTAGTGCTGAGGGCACACTGCTCATTGAAAATCCTACTCTATCTCTGCTCTGTCATCTCTGGGCACCCAAGAGATCCTGCTGCTGCTGAACTGCAACTGAAAACATCAGTCAGGGTGAAAAATGGACATCAGCACGCCATAGAGGTACAGAACTTCAACAGAAAAAAAAAATTTGCTACTAATGTAGCTCAGTCAGCACCTTAAGCTCGTTCCCTGATTCCAATAGGGTACTGATCTGCACATCAATTCAATTCATTTCCTTCATATTCCTCAGTACCCCGAAATTCTTTTTATTCTTTCTGCTAAAGTGGACAATTTCACATTTTCCAACATCACACTCCAATTTGCCTGATCTTTGCCCAGCCATTTAACCTACGTTTATTGCCACTGCAACTTAATTTTCTACCTATCTTTGTGTCATTAGCAAATTTCAAATTTAGCAATTGTGCCTTTAGTCCCTTCATCCAAGTCATTTATAAAAATGGTAAAACATTAAGGGCCCAGCACCGATGGCTGTGGCACATCACTCATTATATCTTACCAACCAGAAAATTTCCCGTTTATGTCTTTATTTTTGGTTTGCTGTTAAGTAGTCAATTTTCTATCCATGCACTTTACCCCCCTGCACTCTAATAATCTTCGATATGGCACTTTATCAAGTGCCTCCTGGAAATCTAAGTACAGTACTGCCAGCAGTTTAACCACTACACATCACTTTATCAAAATGCATTAGTTAAACTTGATTTCCCTTTCACAAATTTCTATTTACTCTGCCCAATTTATTTCCATTCTTCCAGGTGCCCTGCTGTAATATTTTTAAAACTCACTTTGGACATCATCCTTGCAACATGGTAAGCTTTGAATTTCTGGCTTATATTTTCATGCTTTCTGTCTCCCTCCTTTTGTTGAGCAAAGCTGTAGAGAAGACCATTACCTCACTTACAACCTACCATGGTTTCTGCTGCTTCTAAATATCTGATCAAGTTTATACACACAACTCACTGCTCTTCGTGTCAGCAACCTTGGACATACAATTTTCCAGGTCGCTCAAATAAGATAACAGCAGAGGCCCCAGTACAGACCCCTGAGGAATATTACTTGTTCATTCTTCCATGGGATGTGGGCGTCGTTGCCTGGGTCCAGCATTTATTGCCTTCCCCAGTAGCCTTGAAAAGGTGGTGGTGTTCTGCCTTCTTGAACTGCTGCAGTCCACATACAGTAGTTAGACCCTCAATGTCCTTAGGGAGGGAATTCCAGGATTTTGATCAAGTGATATTGAAGGAATGGCAACATATTTCCAAGTCAGGATGGTGAGTGACTTCCATAAGGAACTTGCAGGTGGCGGTGTTCTCATGCATCTCTGCACTTGTCCTCTTAGATTTTAGTGGTCGTGGGTTCAGAAGGTGGTGTCTAAGGAGCCTTAGTGAATTTCTGCAGTGCATCTTGTGGAGAGTACACACCGCTGCTACTGAGTGTCAGTGGTGAAGAGACTTAATGTTTGTGGATGTGGTGCCAATTAAGCGGGCTGCTTTGTCCTGGATGATGTCAAGTTGCTTTAGTGTTGTTGGAACTGCACTATCCAGGCAAGTGGGGAGTATTCCATCACACTCCTGACTTGTGCCTTGCAGGCGGTGGACAGGCTTTCGTGAATCAGGAGGTAAATTACTTGCTCCAGAACTCTGACCTGGTCTTGTAGCCACAGTATTTATATGACTAAAGCTGTTCAGTTTCTAGTCAATGGTAACTCCCAAGGAAGCTGATTACTTGCAATATTTCAACAGAGAACATTTTGTTTAACCCTTTTCTCCAGTGCCTAACCTGCAGCCGATCACTGACTCTCATTACAAAATAACCTTCAATAACACACACTTCTTTTTGTTAACAGTCCTCAGGAGGTCAGTGAACATCTCCTGTCACGAATTAACATACTGACATACGTTGCTGTTCCTTAGTTCTACCCAGAGGCTTTGAACCGCCTGCTCACTTTTATTGTAATCTCATCTGTTTTTAAAATTAATTTTGCCATTTTTCCTATGGAGTCCCAGAATATTTAACTTCCAATTATGTTCCTGGTTGTAGTCAGGTCTCTGTAATTTTAAGATTCTTGTGAAGATTTGTAGCTTGGGTTGTGGATGAGGTTGTTGGCTTGCTCACCGAGCTGTCTGGTTATTGCTCACCATGCTAGGTAACATCATCAGTGCAGTCTCCGATGAAGCGATGTTGTTCTACTCTACTTGGCATGTATGAAACCCGGTCTGTTAAGTTAGGTTGTGTCATTTCTGGTTCTTTTTTGCATGGGTTTGTATATGGGGTTAGACTCACTGATGACATTACCTAGCATGGTGACGAAACGTCTGTACGATAACCAGCGAGCAAGCCAACCACCTCAGGTCTCCGTAATGGCTAATACATCATGTTGGATAAATTGAATTTGCACTCAACTGTTTTATTTCTTATACTTGCTTTGTGTTTGCACAGGTATCTTTGCCTGTCTTTTAATCACTCCCAGTTGACCCACTGTGTGAACTTTCTCCTCCTAATGTAAGTTTTTTGTGAAAAGCAATGGCAGGGCAACAGGTTGACAGGCACTGGCCGAATACCATATTTCACACGGTCTGGACAGGGACACGATATTTTCAGAAGCTGACAAGACAGCAAAAGACAGAAGTGCTTACGTGAATCCAAACAGTTTCATCACATGCCAGTATGCATGGTCCACCTGCGAGGTCTTGCCAAATTCTTCCAGTTGCCCCAGTGACTGTAGCAGAGGCACCAGGACCTTCACTGAGACATTCAGCTTCTGCAGAACAAAACGTACACATAGATCAGCTTCTGGCATTCTGAAAAGTGAGAATCTGAGGGGAGAGACCAAAGAAACTACACACAGGAGGCGAATTTAATTTCTCAACTTTTTAGGTTATTAAGGGGCAGATTTTTATTAGTCTAGTTGGAAAACATGCCCCTTCACACCCACGGTCCCTCTGTGCCACCTTGTGCCCCTCACCCACTTCCATTTCTTTCATGCCACCTCCAATAACCACAAAAGGCAAACCTCAGGAGTTAAAGGACAGACCTGGCCTCGGTGTGTTGTCCGATCTGAAAGACAACCTACCCCTTAGTGCTGCACAGAATTGCCAAGCGACAAGGAGTGATGTTTGCCCCCACCCAGGATATCATGACTTCATTGGGTTTTCTTTAGCATCAGGTCACTTGGCTCAAAAGCTTATCAACTCATTAACTCCAACTAGTTATTGTTTCTTCCATCTTTGGGCTCGGAGATTAAACTCGACTCTCTGCTTTATAACGGGTGCCTCTTTGTCATTCATAAAACGGAGGCCATTTTGAGCACAAGACCCCTTTTACCTGTTGATTCACAATCTTGATAAGAACGCTGATCAGCTCCAAGCATTTTACCACTTTCTCCTGCTCCACCTTCAGTTTAACCTTTGTTGTGGTTTTCAAACACTGTGCCAGAGATAAAAAAATCAAAGAAACAAAATGAAACATTGCAACTCATTGAGAAAACTCTCCCCCTCTATCTACTGAAGTAGTCTCTTATTTCAGAGTATTAGTGACCTGCTTGCTCATCTGCCCATAGCATTCCTGACAGCATCGCTTGGTGCAATGATGTGAATTTAGTACAACACTCTCTGCCTCTGGGCCTATTCCGGTCTCCTTTGCTTCCTTCACTTCCTACATCCCAGTACAGGTGTCCGAGCCACTGAGCTTCAAGCTCTGGAATTCCCTCCCTACCTACTCCCTAGAATGTAACACTTTGACCGCACGCATTGGGTACTACTAGGATAGGTGCCAATGTGACTGCCTCCTTTTGGGTGACAAGCACTATGGGACATTTGGCTACATTAAAGATGTAACATCAACATAAGTCCTTGGTGCCGATGCATGGCTCAATGGCACCATTTACTCTCTCTTCCACCACCCCATTAACAGTGCCGAAGCAGCACTGGCTCCTTGGCCAACAGATCATGCAAATCTCCGCACCACGACACAGTAAGTGGCTGACTTTCGGAGGCAGTACAGCAGTGTTAGATCTCAATCTCATGCATGCATTTCTCCAGTTATTTCAGGCATCGTGGTTGGCTTTTCATAAAATCACAATGTCACAAAATCAACAGTGTGCTTATAACCTTTCCGACATGTCAGAAACTAACACAGTTCTTGGAGGAATTTAAAATTTATTCCTGCCTCCGATTCTCCAATATCTCCATGTCCCCATTATTACAACTACATCGTGAAGCAAAACTATCACCGGGTTCTGCTCCACTGTCTGACTGAGTATTTTTCTTATTCATTCACGGGATGTGATCATCCCAGGTTAGGCCAGCGTTTATTCCCATCCCTAACTGCCCAGAAGGGCAGTGGAGAGACAACCACATTGCTGGTGTCACAAATAGGCCCGACCAGGTAAGGGCAGCAGTTTCCTTCCCTAAAGGACATTAGTGAACCTGACAGGTGTCCCCCGACAATCAATGACAGCTTGTGGTCACCTCTACACTCTTAATTCCAAATTATTATTGAATTCAAATTCCATCATCTGCCATGGCAAGATTCAAACTTGGGTCCACAGAACATGACCTGGGTCTCTGGATTAATTGACTAGTGATTATTCCCTCCCTCAATGGTATGTAGCTTACTACCATGTTCAAGGGCTATTTGTGGGAAGCATGCCTGAGCATACCAGACCTGCATACTAGCCAAGGCCAGGCTAGAACTGGCAGACTTTCAGACGATTTCAAGCTGCCTTTATTCCCCATCTATAAACATTCTTGAACAATGCACCTTACAAGGATTGAAAGCCTGCTTGACAATAGAAAACCAAGCTCAGATAAATATTTGGAAGCTAAACAAAGTTAGATAAATATTTTGCAGCCTTCCTGAATTATTTAAGGGAAGCAAGAAGTCTTGCATTGTGGAGCATTTCCTCAGGGGATGGAATAAGTTAGATTGAGTCCGTGAGAAGGCAAAGTTTACAAGGACAAGAGAACAGACTCACTGGGTCATTTACTTCCTTATGTTATATAAAGGCTATTAGGTTAGGCTACTGGTCAGCATGGTCATCTTTTTATCCTTTCCAGTAAGGAAGAGCACAATCTCAACTTCAATAGGACAGTGATGAGCTACAATAAGATCCTGAGTTGGAACGAAGGTTAGAATCTGCTCAATTAATGAGTGGAACTACAATCATTTTTCATGAGACCAGCCATTGCTCAATTTCAGTGTGCTTTTGCAAAGTAAGGTGCTACTAGTGGGGGCTCAAAATGGTGCAGTGCCCTCTGCGGAGGGTAACTATGAATCTCCTTAACAAATCAGACTGAAGAATTATCAACACAAGATCCTGAATCAGGTGTACAAATTACAGCAGTCAATTACTTTATATTCACTCACATGATATGGGTGACACAATGGGCCAGAATTTATTGCCGTTCCTAGTTACCCTTGAGAAGCTGGTGGTGAATTGCTTTTCTGATGACTACAGTGCATTCAGTGTACACCCACAACGCTGCTAGGGAGGGAATTCCAGGATTTTGATCCAATGACACTGAAGGAATGGTGACAATTTCCAAGTCAGGATGGTGAGTGGTTTGGAGGGGGACTTGCAGGTGGTAGTGTTCTCTTGCGGCCTTTGTCCTTCCAGATGGTGGCTATCATGGGTTTCGAAGGTGCTGTCTAAGGATCCTTGGTGAATTTCTGTATGCATTTTGGAGATGGTACACACTGCTGTTGCTGAATGCAGAGAAATTGTGATATTTGTGGATGTGGAGCCAATCAAACAAAATGCCTTATTCTTGGATGGTGTCAAGCTTCTTGAATGCTGTCAGAGCTGCACTCATCCAGGCAAGGTGGGGAGCATTCCATCATACTCCTGACTTGCCTTGCAGACAGTGGGCAGGCTTTGGGGAGTTAGGAGGTGAGTTACTCAGTGCAGATTACCTCACCTCTGACCAGCTTTTGTAACCACTGTATTTATATGGCTAGTCCAACCCAGTTTCTGGTCAATGATGGCCCCTAGGAGGTTGACAGTGGGGATTCATTGATGGTAATGCCATTGAATGTCAAGGGGTAGTGGCTAATTTTCTCTCTTTGGAAATGGTCATTTCCTGGCATGTGTGGCACAAATATTACTTGCCATTTGTGAGTCCAAACGTGAATATTGTCCTGGTCTTGCTGCATTTAGACACTGACGCAGTCTACTTCTAAGTAGTTATGCGCGGTAATGAACATCCCTATTTCTGATGTCATGAAGAAGAGAAGATCATTTATGAAAGAAGTGAAGATGCCCGGGCCTAGACAAACCAGCAGGGACATTAAATTTCTTCTCGGCTCTCCCACATACACCTGCCACCCCGCCAACCACTCCAGTTTTGCTAGGAATCCTCAATGCCACACCCGGTTGAATGTGGCCTCAATGTCAAGGGCTCTTACCTCACCTCTGGAATTTAGCTGTTTTGTGCATGTATGAACTAATGAGGTCAGGAGCTAAGTGTCCCTGGCGCAACCAAAACTGGGCGTCATTGAGCAGGCGCTACTTGTAATAATGTTGTTGACATCTTCCATCACTGATGATCGAGAGTAGACTGATGGGCAATAATTGGCTAGCTTGGATTTGTCCTGCTATTTGTGAATTGCACATTCCCTGAGCAACTCTCCACATTGTCGGGTAGATGCCAGTGTTGTAGCTGTACTGGAATAGTTTGGCTACTGACACATTAAGTTCTGAAGCACTAGGCTTCAGGATTATTACCAGAATGTTGTCAGGGCCCACAACCTTTGCAGTATCAAGGGCTTTCAGCCATGTCTTGTTGTCGTTTGGAAAGAATCCAATTGCCTGAAAGCTAGCACCTGTGATGCTTGGAGCCTCCAGAAATTGAAAGCGAGATGAAAGTTTGGATTGAAAGAGGAAAAAAATGATAAACTAGACAATTGTATAGAAGTCTACTTCAATTAAAATCTTAAGGGACAAGGTTCTACACTTATAAAAGTTCCTTTTCAGTAGCAGGTCAATTGCTTTTGACGTTTGGCCGTGGGATGTAGGCGGTGCTGGCTTGGCAAGCTTTTATTGTACATCCCCAATTGCCCCCGAGAAGGTAGAGATGAGCCACCTTCTTGAATCAATGCAGTCTGCGTGGTGTAGGGACACCTACAGTGCTATAAGGGAGGGAGCTGCAGGATTTGAATCCAGCACAAGGGAAGGAATGGCGATTTTATTTGAAGTTATGATAGCACGTGACTTGGAGGAGAACTTACGGGTAATGTTTCACTATTCCGTTTTAGAACGGAAATGAGGAGACATTTCTTCAGCCAGAGAGTGGTGGGCCTGTGGAATTCACTGCCACGGAGCGCAGTGGAGGCCGGGACGTTGAATGTCTTCAAGGCAGAGATTGATAAATTCTTGATCTCGCAAGGAATCAAGGGCTACGGGGACAGTGGGGGTAAGTGGATTTGAAATGCCCATCAGCCATGATTAAATGGCGGAGTGGACTCGATGGGCCGAATGGCCTTACTTCCACTCCTATGTCTTATGGTCTTATCAGCTGCCCTTGTTTTTTTAGGTGGGGCAGAGGTCAGGGGTTTGGATGATGCTGTCAAGAAGAGCTCTGGTGGGAGCTAAGTAAATAAGATTTATTCAGTCTTTAAAAAAGGCACTGAAATGGAAAAAGTCTCAACTTTCCGTGGTGTTTCTTGTCGGTAGTTACATGATGTCAAATCCATCTGAATGGAAATCCAACAGTGAGATGCTGTCACCATACCAATTATGGCAGAGCAGCACTTCTTGACCAGCAACTTCAGATTTCGATATTTACCTGCACATCTGTGCACGCCCCAAGTTGCTGTCAGATTTGCAATTGGTGACAATGAGAGGTATCAGTCATACTGTTAACTTCACAGTCAATTCTGGTCCGCTGTTTCAGATGAATCTCAATTTTGAATTTTTTTGCTATTCATTCTTAATGTAAAAGCCTTGGAGTAAGGCAATCACCTGTTTAACCTGGTTAATGATCTGATTGATGATGATTTTCCCTTCTTGGTCGATCAAGGTCTTTCTCACCACTTGGGTCTGCAGAGCTTTCAGGACAAGGGAGCAAGCCAGCCTCTATAAAACAGGAAAATGGGATTGTTTAGTGAAACAATTCGAATAGCATGTCTCATCAACGGTGCCTCCCCTATGACTGCTCTCATCTGTGCCTTGAGTAAAAGCTATTCTATGCCAGTTAGTAAAGCTGACAGTGTTGGAAATAAACAAGACAAACGTTAATAGTGACATTTCCTCTTTCATCCTCAATGTACTTGGTTGAATGCAAAATGAGACCAGTGTCACGACATTAGATAATGTTTCACACAACAGAATTCAATGAACCCCAACAGCTGCAAATAGAGATTAAAGAGGTAGAATATAACGCAGAATTCAAGTTGTACACGATCATCTAAACATGTGTCATAGACAAATGGAGAATTCTCAGGGTTGTCATTTTTCTAACCTGCACAATGTGGATTTTAGCTGAAGTGCCTCAGTCTTGATGATCAGAGTTCATATTTCTGAAGCTAGAGCAGTGAAATCGTGGGACAAGCCAGTAAACAGTAGACAGGTCAATTGATTGCACTATTGCGCAGGATGCATTCATGCTTCAGACAGGAATATTTCTGTACTATAGTTTGTTATCTGGAAGCACAGAGATACTGGACAGATTTTTTAAAAATAAGACGACAGCTGGGAAGTGTTTCCCTGTTAGGTTACATGGAAATTGGTACTTGTAAGAGGGAAGCTGATGACAACAGTTCACATACAATCTAGTCAGGATGTCGATGCTTCACCCTGGGATGAAAAGTTTAAGCTGGTTATAGCATCGTTGCCTGGGTGAAGTGTGACTGAAATCTTGTTATGTACCTACGACACCATAAGATCTCTGATGGAAGTTTAACCATCATTTTAGCAATCCAGTGAGCCACTGATATACTCTAGCCCTTTTCCGTAATTTAAAGGAAACATATTATTTGCTGTACATTTGCAAAAAGTGTATTTGAAACTGCTTCAATCAAGAATTCAAACAAGCAAATTTTCTGTTATAGATGTCTGAATTAAAATCGGAATCTTCCATGGGATGTGGGCATTGCCAACAAGACCAGCTGCCCATCCCTAGACTGCGCTTGAGCAAAACGCCTTCCTGAACTGCTGCAGTCCATTTGGGATTGGTTCAGTAGAACTGAGTGGCTTGCTAGCTCATTTCAGAGCGTAGCTAAGAGGCAACCAGATTGTTAGCAATCATCCCACAAGTATGGCAGCTGCCTTCCCTAAAGGATGAGTGAACCCCAATGGGTTTTGGATAATCAATGACAGCTTCATGACCATCGTTATGGAGACAAGCTTTAAAATCCAGATTAATTAATTTAGAATTTAAATTTAATGAATTAATATTTTATCAGATGCCACAGTGGGAAAGGAACCAGTATTCCCAAATCATTGACCTAAGCCTCTGGGTTACTCAGCCCAGTGAATTTATTATCATTTAGCTTGAACAAAATGATTGGAAATGAAATATTTACTGGCCTTTGGAGTGAACCATTGTCAACAGTGCACAAAGGTCAACACTCTCATTCAAGCCTTGCACAAGACTGCAAATATTAGCTAAGGAGAGACACCATTGAGTTTATGGGAATTGATATCTCATTGCAAGAATACTGCTAGGAAAGACATAAAACTATTAGATACACGGTAATACCACTTAGTTTAGGGAAACAGTAGAGGTGTTCCAAGATTTTAGTGCAAAAGAGTGACACAACGGTAAAGTGCTGAGGGTGTGCTGCAGTCAGAGGTTATAATCTCAGAATAGACTCTGCACCACAGCTCTAACTGCTCCTCTCAGGTGAGTATTAAGGATCCTACGGCAGTACTCTGAAGATGAGCAATTCTCTGCAGTGTTTCAGCAACCTACATTCTGTCTACCTTCTCTTGCTGCATGGATCTCGGAGGTCCATGCGCGGCAGCAACTTCCCAAAGCTGAAGTGAATGTGTCTGTAAACTGCACGGGCATTGTCAGCAACACCACACAAAGTTTATCTGGTCATTTTCATACTAATGTTTGTGGGAGTTCCCTATTAGGAAAGTGCCTGTAGCTTTTCTTACATAACAAGGTGTAGAGCTGGATGAACACAGCAGGCCAAACAGCATCAGAGGAGCAGGAAAGCTGATGTTTCGGGCCTAGACCCTTCTTCAGCAATGGGGGAGGGGAAGGGGGTTCTGAAATAAATAGGGAGAGAGGGGGAGGCGGATAGAAGATGGTTAGAGGAGAAGATAGGTGGAAAGGAAACAGACAGGTCAAAGAGGCGGGGATGGAGCCAGTAAAGGTGAGAGTGTAGGTGGGGAGGTAGGGAGGACGGACATGTCAAGGGGGTGGGATGAGGTTAGTAGGTAGGAGATGGGGGCGGGATGAGGTTAGTAGGTAGGAGATGGGGGCGGGGCTTGAGGTGGGAGGAGGGGATAGGTGGGAGGAAGGACAGGTTAGGGAGGCAGGGATGAGCTGGGCTGGTTTTGGAATGCAGTAGGGGGAGGGGAGATTTTGAAGCTTGTGAAGTCCACATTGATACCATTGGACTGCAGGGTTCCCAAGCGGAATATGAGTTGCTGTTCTTGCAACCTTCGAGTAACATCGTTGTGGCACTGCAGGAGGCCCAGGATGGACATGTCGTCTGAGGAATGGGAGGGGGAGTGGAAATGGTTCGCGACTGGGAGGTGTAGTTATTTAGTGCGAACCGAGTGTAGGTGTTCCACAAAGCGATCCCCAAACCTCCGCTTGGTTTCCCCAATATAGAGGAGGCCACAACGGCAACAGCGGATACAGTATACCACATTGGCAGGTGTGCAGGTGAACATCTGCTTGATGTGGAACGTCTTCTTGGGGCCTGGGATGGAGGTGAGCGGGGAGGTGTAGGGGCAGCTGTAGCACTTCCTGCGGTTGCAGGGAAAAGTGCCGGCTGTGGTGGGGCTGGAGGGGAGTGTGGAGCGGACAAGGGAGTCACGGAGAGAGTGGTCCCTCCGGAAAGCAGATAAGGGTGGGGAGGGAAAAATGTCTTTGGTGGTAGGGTCAGATTGCAGATGGCGGAAGTGTCGGAGGATGATGCGTTGGATCCGGAGGTTGGTGGGGTGGTACGTGAGGATGAGGGGGATTCTGTTTTGGTTGTTATTGCGGGGAGTGGTTGTGAGGAATGAGTTGCGGGAAATGCAGGAGACACGGTCAAGGGCGTTCTCGACTACTGGGGGGGGTTGCGGTCTTTGAAAAATGAGGACATCTGAGACGTACGGAAGTGGAATACCTCATCCTGGGAGCAGTTGCGGTGGAGGCGAAGGAATTGGGAATAGGGGATGGTATTTTTGCAGCAAGGTGGGTGGGAGGAGGTGTATTCTAGGTAGCGTTGGGAGTTGGTGGGCTTGAAATGGATATCGGTTTCGAGGTGGTTGCCGGAGATGGAGACAGAGAGGTCCAGGAAGGCAAGAGAGGTGTTAGAGATGGTCCAGGTGAACTTAAGGTTGGGGTGGAAGGTGTTGGTGAAGTGGATGAACTGTTCGAGCTCCTCGTGGGAGCACGAGGCGGCGCCGATACAGTCATCAACGTAATGGACGAAGAGGTGGGGTTTCGGGCCAGTGTAGGTACGGAAGAGGGATTATAGGCAGGCATAGCTTGGGCCCATGCGGGTACCTATGACCACCCCCTTTGTCTGTAGGAAGTGGGAGGAATTGAAAGAGAAATCGTTGAGGGGGAGGACGAGTTCGGCTAAGCGGATGAGGGGGTCAGTGGAGGGGGCTGGTCGGGCCTGCGGGACAGGAAGAAGCGGAGGGCCTTTAGGCCATCTGTATGGGGAATGCAGGTGTATAGGCACTGGACGTCCATGGTAAAGCTGAGGTGTTGGGGACCGGGAAATTGGAAGTTCTGGAGGTGGTGGAGGGCGTGGGTGGTGTCACGGACGTAGGTAGGAAGTTCCTGGACTAAGGGGGAGAAAATGGAGTCGAGATAGGTGGCGATAAGTTCGGTGAGGCAGGAGCAGGCAGAGACAATGGGTCGACCACGGCAGTCAGGTTTGTGGATTTTGGAAAGGAGACAGAAGCGGGCGGTGTGGGGTTGTGGAACAATGAGGTTGGAGTCTATGGGTGGGAGGTCACCTGAGTTTGCCGAGGCCAGGCGCCAACTCTCCGATACCACCTCCTACCGCCCCCTTGATTGTTACCCCACCCCCGACCACCAAACCGTTATCTCCCAAACCATCCACAACCTCATCACCTCAGGTGACCTACCACCCACAGCCTCCAACCTCATTGTTCCCCAACCCCACACCGCCCGCTTCTATCTCCTTCCCAAAATCCACAAACCTGACTGCCGTGGTCGAACCATTGTCTCCGCCTCCTCCTGCCCCACCGAACTTATCTCTACCTATCTCGACTCCATTTTCTCCCCCTTAGTCCAGGAACTTCCTACCTACGTCCGTGACACCACCCACGCCCTCCACCACCTCCAGAACTTCCAATTTCCCGGTCCCCAACACCTCAGCTTTACCATGGACGTCCAGTGCCTATACACCTGCATTCCCCATACAGATGGCCTAAAGGCCCTCCGCTTCTTCCTGTCCCGCAGGCCCGACCAGCCCCCTCCACTGACCCCCTCATCCGCTTAGCCGAACTCGTCCTCCCCCTCAACGATTTCTCTTTCAATTCCTCCCACTTCCTACAGACAAAGGGGGTGGTCATAGGTACCCGCATGGGCCCAAGCTATGCCTGCCTATAATCCCTCTTCCGTACCTACACTGGCCCGAAACCCCACCTCTTCGTCCATTACGTTGATGACTGTATCGGCGCCGCCTCGTGCTCCCACGAGGAGCTCAAACAGTTCATCCACTTCACCAACACCTTCCACCCCAACCTGAAGTTCACCTGGACCATCTCTAACACCGCTCTTGCCTTCCTGGACCTCTCTGTCTCCATCTCTGGCATCCACCTGGGAACCGATATCCATTTCAAGCCCACCGACTCCCAACGCTTCCTAGAATACACCTTCTCCCACCCACCTTCCTGCAAAAATGCCATCCCTTTTTCCCAATTCCTTCGCCTCCGCCACATCTCCAGGAGGAGGCATTCCACTCCCATACATCTCTGGTGTCCTCGTTTTTCAAGGACCGCAACTTCCCCCTCCTCAGTGGTCGAGAACGCCCTCGACCGTGTCTCCCGCATTTCCCGCAACTCATCCCTCACAACCACTCCCCGCAATAACAACCAAAACAGAATCCCCCTCATCCTCACGTACCACCCCACCAACCTCCAGATCCAACGCATCATCCTCCGACACTTCCGCCATCTGCAATCCAACCCCACCACCAAAGACATTTTTCCCTCCCCACCCTTATCTGCTTTCCGGAGGGACCACTCTCTCCATGACTCCCTTGTCCGCTCCACACTCCCCTCCAGCCCCACTACAACCGGCACTTTTCCCTGCAACCGCAGGTGCTCCACCTGCCCCCTCACCTCCATCCCAGGAAGTGCTCCACCTGCCCCCTCACCTCCATCCCAAGAAGACGTTCCACATCAAGCAGATGTTCACCTGCACATCTACCAATGTGGTATACTGCATCCGCTGTACCCGTTGTGGCCTCCTCTACATCGGGGAAACCAAGCGGAGGCTTGGGGATCGCTTTGCAGAACACCTACACTCGGCTCGCACTAAACAACTGCACCTCCCAGTCGCGAACCATTTCCACTCCCCCTCCCATTCCTCAGACGACATGTCCATCCTTGGCCTCCTGCAGTGCCACAACGATGCTACTCGAAGGTTGCAGGAACAGCAACTCATATTCCGCTTGGGAACCCTGCAGTCCAATGGTATCAATGTGGACTTCACAAGCTTCAAAATCTCCCCTCCCCCTACTGCATCCCAAAACCAGCCCAGCTCGTCCCTGCCTCCCTAAGCTGTCCTTCCTCCCACCTATCCCATCCTCTCACCTCAAGCCCCACCCCCATCTCCTACCTTCTAGCCTCATCCCACCCCCTTGACCTGTCCGTCCTTCCTGGACTGACCTATCTCCTCTCTACCTCCCCACCTATACTCACCTTTACTGGCCCCATCCCTGCCTCTTTGACCCGTCTGTCTCCTCTCCACCTATCCTCTCCTCTATCCATCTTCTATCCGCCTCCCCCTCTCTCCCTATTTATTTCAGAACCCCCTTTCCCTCCCCCATTTCTGAAGAAGGGTCTAGGCCCGAAACGTCAGCCTTCCTGCTACTCTGATGCTGCTTGGCCTGCTGTGTTCATCCAGCTCTACACCTTGTTATCTCAGATTCTCCAGCATCTGCAGTTTCTACTATCTCTGAAGCAGCTTTTCTTACAACAGTGACTACACTTCACAAGTACTCAAATGCTGTTAAACACTTTAGGACATCCCGAAGTCATGAAAGACGTGGCATAATGGTAGTCTTTCTTCCTCCAATGGCAAGGGATCCTCAAAGATCCAAAAAGGAAGAATGGGCAGTGCGGAATTGAAGGAAGAACAAGGAATCAGGAAAATGTTTCTGTGCCCAAGGAAGTTCACGAGCAAGGTGAGAAAATTAACAAGAAATAAGACTATAACAGAAAAGGTCCAAAGGATGTCAATGTCCATTGTTAAGGTTGTGACGACAGACACATTCCTACATTAATGACAGGCACATTCCTACATTAATGAATCATTAAACACACAGTAATAGTGCTCTTTTGGTTCCCACATCAAGGCCCTTAATTCAAATGCACTTAACTCAATCTCATTTGTAAGCCAAGGTGTGCCAGTGAAACAAAACTAAATACAAACACCAACTTCTGGCATGCCTCCCAACTTGTCTGGTCGAAACCATCAATTGTTCATCAACCTCTAAGCAAACAGCAACTATTTTAACAATGCTTCCAATTAAGTTCCACCCATTTTAACAGTTACCACAATGAAAGGGTTTCAGGATTAGAGAGGATCCAAAATTCTGCTCACAAAGCTTGTCACAAAAAATGAATTTCACTCTGATGCTCAATTTTGATATGCTGTACTCTAATTAAAGGCATTTTTGAGTTAGAACAGCCCCTGGTCAGAGGTAGCACAAAACAGCCACATGCTGGCATAAAAATGGCTGCAATAACAGAATTTGCTTGCCTGGTCCAGTATTACAGTAAGGTCATAGATTAAGCACAATGGTAGCTTTAAGGGGGAGATAACCCAAGCTAACAGGGTCTACTTTGAACAAAGAATCAGACAAATTAATATACAGAGAGTTTTGTACAAACAACTGCAGATATCCATAAGAGAAAGTTTGACAAGAAATGTCAGAACAAACAGTGAAGTTTGTAGCAAGCATTAAGAAGAAAATTAGGATCCCACAAAAACAGAGACAAATGATATGGGTGGGATTATGCCTTGTAAAAATCTAGGAATTGAGACCAGTTCATTGAGCTGTGAAAGTGATTGAGTTTTAGTCTTATTAATGAAAAAGATGTTTTATTAGGTAAAAGAGTTAGTCAGAGTAGGGGCAGTAAATTTCATCTTAAAAGACAGTACGTGACTAGAATAAAGTTGCAAGATAAAGGGGCAGTGTCTACTTTACCTTCCAAGGTCAACTGGGACAGAAACTGCTTACAACTCGTTAGCTAAAGAATGCTAACAGTAGGTGTAACCATAAAACATTACGCGTAACTAACTTTACATTAGAACTAATATTATGAATCTTATAGCAATTACTAAGAACTGACTTCCTTTTGTATCTCCTGTGATTAGGACAGTGGGAAATACAAGATGAATAAGAGAATTTGATAGCAATAGCAATAAATATAATGAACAACAGAATTTAAGCAGTCCTTAGAGATAAGCAAGACTAGGACTTGTCTGAAAAGCGTATAATTAATGGAATACATTGTACGATCTCGAGGCCTGATGACACCATGTCCAGTAAAGATCATGAGGTCTGTCCATCATTGATTGGGTGTATCACAGGCCTGGATGTATAGATTAAGGGGGAAAGGAACAACTGCATGTAATTATTGTAACACAAAATGTATAAAAATGCTGTATCCCGTTGGGGAAGTCAGAGCTTCAATGACCTTTCTTCCGATCTGAGCTGGATTTAACAGGGTGACTGGGCCCCATGTGAAAGCCAGATTCAAAGCAGTCTCTGGCCTCTCCCGCACATATGGTAAAGAGCTCGAATGAAAGTTGATTGTACTTCTGAACACAGAACTCAAGACCACTCTTTGACATCTTTCCCCAACAATCTGTATCTCAGAAGCAGACCATCACTGTTCTGCGACCTCTCACAGGTTACCAGAATTCTGGCAATGATGTATGTAAACAAATTTGCATCCAGCCTTTCACAAACCCCTGACCTATCACTAACACTCCCACCTGCACTCATCGTGATATTGTGGATCAGGAGAAATCACAGCATGAGGTAAAGGAGTAGGAAGAATGAGATGATGGCTGTAGGTGCTGCAGTATACTTTAGTGACATTGCTACACTATTCCACTCAATGAGTTGTCTTCCTTAGCAGGACTTTGCCATGTTGGTCAGAAACAATTGGTTCTCAGGTATTTTAGTTCCAGTGAAGGAACATTTCGCTTCTTTGAAGAAAAGCACATACTTAAAACCACAAATCAGTCCTATTTTAATAAAATCAAGACATACTGAATATTTGGAAATAGCTTTGTTCAAAATCTACTTAGTGCCAGACTGGTGGGGCAAACTTACCTTTCAGCTCATTCCCTCTCAAGAGCAGATAACAGAAAGAAAACACATCTTCCAGCATTACATTCAGGATTAGCCAATGCTCTTTTGAACACAGATATACACAGAGATCTTAAGGTGCAAGTCCATAGCTCGCTGAAAGTAGCAATATAAGTGAATAAGGAGGCAACGGTGGCATATGGCATGCTTGCCTTCATCAGTTGGGGCGCTGAGTCTAACAGTTGGCAAGTCATGCAGCAGCTGTATAAAACTTCAGTTAGGTCACATTTGGAATAGCCATAGTGTGGAGATACCGGTGTTGGGCTGAGGTGGACAAAATCAGAGGTCACAGGACACCAGGTTATAGTCCAACAGGTTTATACAAAATCACAAGCTTTTGGAGTGCTGCTCCTTTGTCAGCTCAAATGACTTCAACTGACGAGGGAGTGGTGCTCCAAAAGCTTATGATTTTAAATAAACCTGTTAGACTATAACATGGTGTTGTGTGACTTCTGACATTTGGAGTATTGCATGCAGTTGTGGTCTCCCACACTATAGGAAGGATGTGGAGGCTTTGAAGAGAGTGCAAAAGAGTTTTAATAGCACGTTGCCTGGATTGGAGTATATTAGCTATAAGGAGAGGTTGGACAAATTGGATTGCTTTAAATAAAGAGTTGGGGGCGTCCTGCCACAAGTACATAAAATTATGGGATCATGGATAGAGTGGATAGTCAGAGTCTTTGTCCCAGGGTTGAAATATCAAACACTAGGGGACATAGTTTTATGGTGAGAGGGGAAACATTTGAAGGAAATGTACGAGGCAAGTTTTTTTTTTTTACACACAAGAGAGTGGTAGGTGCCTGGAATGCACTGCCGGGGAGGTGGTAGAAGTAGATACAATAACAAGGTTTAAGAGGCATTTAGACAGACACATGAACAGGCAGAGATTAGAGGGGTACAGACAAAGTGCAGGCAGATGGGATTAATTTAGAATGGCATCATAGTCAGCACAGGCACGGAGATGCTGAAGGGCCTGTTCCTGTGCTGTACTGATCCATGTTCTTTCCCAGCCCTTTCGAGACCACCCATTATTCGGAATGTCACTTTACCGGGAGTGCATTTCTGTTCCTGGTATGTTAGCTACTAGCAGAAATCCCTTTCAATAATGTGATAAATTATCTCAAATTTTGTCTGCTAGGTATGTAGGATTTGCATTTATATAGTGCCTTTCAGGATCACCACATGTCAGAAAGCTTTACGTTTAAAGAAGCATGGAGAAGTAATAATCAAATTTTACCCCAAGAGCCTACAAGGACAATGATGTCAAAATAAAATTACCACCCAGTTACAAACTGAATGCTAACCATGCCACCACACTCTCTTACCTGTCCCCCAACCCTGTATCGGTTCCTCTGTCTACAAGTGTAAGGATGGAAAAGCACAGCAGATCAGACAGCATCTAAGGAGCAGGGAAGTCAATATTCCGGGCTTAAACACTTCATCATGTCTGGGGAGGGGAAGGGGAGCCCAGAAATAAATAGAGGGGATTGGGGCCGTGGGCAAGTTAGGATAGATGGGGATAGGTGGATGCAGGTGGGGGCTTATTGTGATTGGTCCATCGAAAACAGACCTTAAGCAGTCCTAATTGTCTGCAAGTCACTGTAGCAGTTTCCCTTGTACATTTAGAGGTTAAATCAGAGTATAATGTGGCCTAAGCCTGACCTCTAATGGTCAATTGACAGATCAGTCCAAGCTACCTGCAACAGGCATTTATAATCAGAATAATTTCAGCACTGAGCAAGCAGTCTGACAAAAGGCATGAGAATCAAACTCTCATCAATACCCAATGATATGGCAGAGAGCAACTGCTAATGTTTTGAACGTTTTGTTTTCTGAAGTTGATCACATAGTGCACCTATTAAATAAAAAAAAATTACTGTCTGGAATACAAAGTAAATAATATGGTCAACTATTTTAGCGAGTCACAGTTTATACCTATGGCAAAAGATTTGTACAGGTGTGTGAACAGCACTCCCAGAAATAAAGCTGTAAATCATTTCCTCAATTTTACACTAACTTGAACAGAATTTGCCTCCAGCAAAACAGCCAAACCTGTCCGCTTTATTGATAGAGAATGCACACATCTACATGCATTCTCGCTCAACATTAAGAATGTCGATACTGATGGGTTGAAATTGTTTAAGAGCAGGTTCAGCACATGCTGAAGAGATTTATGCAACGCAAACACTTTTACCTCAAAGCTGGAAGGTCTCAGCATGATACCATCTATCCTCACTTCCGTTAAGCCCTGATATCCAACTGGAGCAAACAATACTCATCACTGTTGTTTAACTGGCTGCAAATTCAGAAACAAGTTGCACTAGCTGGCGCCCTGTACAGTGAGCTCGTCCACTGGGATCCCACGCATGATATAACTGATCGTACTCAGAGTCTTTAGAGGGAATTGGAAATAAACAATGTCATAAATCCTGTGACGCTGATCACTTCCAGTCAAGTCAGTATAATGTGCACTTTCATGTCTGCACAACCATCATCAAAAAGGACATTTCCATAAGATCATTGGAATTCATTCTTTAACTATCAAAACAAACTGTAACCTTGATCTGTGCCTCCCATTTATTTCATCAAATGATTTAATCTGATTTAATCCCTTTGAACAGGGAGCATCTTGTAAACTGGCATTTCTTAATGAGAGAGCTATTCATTTACTGCTGTTTAATTCTACACAAACTGTAACTAATATTTTCTCAAAGATTAATTTCAGTCTGATTTTTGTACATGTTTGGTAAGACTCCAAACTGGCTGCTCAACTCCAGTAAGGTTTTTTCTCTTTTATCTCTTCTAGAAATTACTGTGTGCACATGGCTGGGTGGGGGGGTGAGAGTTGAATGGAGGTAATCCTGGGCAGAGTAACACTTGTGCTAGTATTTGGGAGGCTCAATGAACAAGTTGTACAGTGACCTGTCCAGATGTATTGGCCTTTCACTTCTCAAATCTGGCTTCCAGTCCAGGTGAGAACAACTGGACAAACGCTTCCAGCCTCTTAATGTTAGGGTACCCAACTTGAAGTGATCAACCTTGTCTTCAACAGACGCTCTGCATAAAACTACCTTCAACTGATACTAGGAGGCAGTCTCCCTCAAAGGAGCTCAGGGTAGATAGTTAAAGTGTATTGAATGCACATACAAGGAGACGGGTTGCATGTAACTGCACTGTTGTAAGAAGGGGAAGGAGTTTTAATCTGCTTTCTGAACATGTATACATGTGCCACATCACAGAAAGGATGTGGATCTTTGGAAAGGGCGCAGAAGAGGTTTACCAGGTTGCTGCCTGGATTGGACGGTATGAGCTATAAGGAGAGGCTAGAAAAAGTTTTCTCTGGAGCAGCGGAGGTTGAGGGGACACTTGATATGTCTATTGAATTACGAGATGCATAGATAGATTCTGACGGTCAACCCTTTCTCCTGCCGATGTGAAAAGTCTATTATTAGGGGGCTTGCAATTTAAAGTGAGAGAGGGAATGTTCACGGGAGATGTGACGGGAAGGTTTTTTGTTTTACACAGAGTGGTAGGAGGCTGGAATGCGCTGCCGGGGTTGGTGGTGGAGGCAGATACAATAGGGATGCTTAAAGGACTTTTAGATAATGAATATGCAAGGAATGGAGCGAAATGGACCAAGGGCAGACAGAAGGCATTATTTGGTCTCATTTGGTGTCAAGGACCCATTCCTGCGCTGTAGGTTCTAATTCTGTCTGAAATCAAAATAAAACGTATTCAGTAGGTCAAGTAGCATCTTTAGAGAAAGAAACTGACTCAATGTTTCAGTTCTATGACCTATGCTTTTAAGAATTTCAGGAGTTCTGAAGTGGAGCATATTCATGGGAATGAAGTCTATATTTTAAAATATACACAATCTCTATATACTCCCTTCCACACACCATTGAGAGCGCACCATCACAACAAGGACTGCACTACGGCCCACTGGCAACTTGCTCAAGAGGTGGGCAACTGTCAGTTACCTCCCAACATTTCTTGTTAGAAAGATCTGGGTTAAGCACAGCTGGTGATAGGCAAGTGTGAACCCACTAGAGGCAGCTCCCCTCAGAGATGGATGATGGTAGTAGGGAGCAGAATTCTCTTTCATATGTAAGTGGGTCACAAACATAAAGCTGATCACATTTATAACTACAAAAAGGACACTGCAGCTGCTGGAGATCTGAGATATAAACAGAAAATGCTGCAATTACTCAGCATTTGCTGCATTTTCTGTTTCTACCTCATAATCAATGTTTACTTAATGCTTTATAGGACTGATCCAGATTTCAGAACTGGCATAATCTGGCAATGGCCTGTGGTTGTAGACTTGCTCGCCGAGCCGGTGTGTTTGATTGCAGATGTCTTATCACCCTGCTTGGTAACACCGTCAGGGCACTTCCGCTGAAGCGTTGGTGTTCTGTCCCGCTTATTATTTATATGCCTCAGTTTGCTGGGGTGGTTGACATTACTTCTGGTTCTGTTTTTCAGTTTGTATATCAGGTCCAGTTCAATGTGCTTGTTGATGGAGCTCTGGTTGGAATGCCAGGCCTCCAGCAATTCCCTGGCACGTCTCTGTTTGGTTTGTGCTACCATAGATGTGTTGTCCCAGTCAAATTCGTGTCCTTCTTAGTCCATGTTTATTGAGACCAGTGAGAATTGGTCGTGTCTCTTGGTGGCTAGTTGGTGTTCGTGCATCCGTACTGTCAGTTTAATTCCCATGTGTCCTATGTAATGTTTCTCACAGTCCTTGCATGGTATTTTGTATATTACGTTAGTTTTAATGGTTGTGGATTTGGGATCCTTTATGTTCATCAGTAGCTGTCGCAGGGTGTTTGTTGGTTTGTGGGCTACCCTGATACCTAGGGGTCTGAGTAGTCTTGTGGTCATCTCTGATATGTCCCTGATGTACGGTACATTGACTAGTGTCTCTGGCCGTGTTATGTCTTCTTGCTGTAGCCTGTTGTGGAGGTAACGGACCACAACAAGAGGACACAACACGACCAGAGACACTAGTCACCGTACCATACATCAGGGACATATCAGAGATGACCACAAGACTACTGAGACCCCTAGGTATCAGGGTAGCCCAGAAACCAACAACCAACCTGCGACAGCTACTGATGAACATAAAGGATCCCAAATCCACAACCAATAAAACTAATGTAATATACAAAATATCATGCAAGGACTGACAGAAACATTACATAGGCCAAACTGGAAGAAAACTGACAATACAGATACACGAACACCAACTAGTCACCAAGTGACACGACCAATTCTCATTGGTCTCAATATACATGGCCTAAGAAGGACGCAAATTTGACTGGGACAACACATCCATGACAGCACAAGCCAAACAGACATGCCAGGGAATTCCCAGAGGCCTGGCATTCCAACTGGAACTCCATCATCAAACACATCGAATTAGACCCGGTGCACAAACGGGTGAAAAAACAGAACCAGAAGTAATGCCAACCACCCCAGCAAACTGAGGCATATAAATAACAAGTGGGACCAAATACCAACGCTTCACCAGAGGCGCAATGACAAATGTTACCGAGCAGGGTGACAAACTTCTGCAATCAAACACATCGGCTCAGCGAGCAAGTCTACAACCTCATCCACAACCAGAGCTACAAATCTTCTCAAAAACTTTGAATGGCCTGTTTCTGTGCCATAAATCCCAAGTAAGTTCAACATATATTAAAAATTTGTACAGGGCATTAGCATCATTGGCAGGGCTGGCATCTGTTCCCCATCCTTAGTTGCCCTTAAACTGATTAGCATTCGAGACCATTTCAGTGGGCAGTTAAGAGTTAGCCACATAGCTGTGGGCCAGGAGTCACATGTATATCAGACCAGGTAATGATTGGTTTTCTTCCCTAAAGGATAGTAGTCACCCAGAGGGGTTTTCACAACAAAGGTAGTTTCATGGTCACCATCACTGAGAAAAGCTTCTGATTCCAAATTTTACCATTTGCCACAGTGGGTTTTAAACCCCTGCCCCCAGAACATTAGACTTCTCATACATTCTCACTCCCATACCAACACCCCCTCCCTCAATCCTTACACCTATTTGTTGGACTTAGCTGACAGCCTGCAATAATGACATCCTTAACTGTCGGAAACATAGCAGCTTTTTTGCACAAAGTTTGGGGCCACAGACAGCAAAGGTATAAATGGGCTAGACTTTTCACTTATTGTTGAATTGGTCCAAAGATAAATGCTGCTCAGGACATGGGGAGACTGTTTCCATTCCTGCACTAGAGCTATGGGATCTTTACCAAACACTGGAAGGCCGATGAAGCTTTGGGTTAAAGTTCTAAGACAGCACGATATCACTGAATCACATGTGGAAGCAGGCCATTTGGCTGATTGGACTGAGTCTGTTCAGACTCAAAGAGCATCCCACACAGACACACACCCTGACCGTATCCCTGTAGCTCTGCATTTCCCATCACTAGCCAACCAAGCCTACACATCCCCGGATACTACGGGCAATTCAGCATGGCCAATCCACCCAACCTGCACATCTCTGGAACGTGGGAGGAAACCAGATCACCTGGAGGAAACCCGCAAAGAGACGGGGAGAATGTGCAAACTCCACACAGACAGTTGCCTGAGGCTGGAACTGAACCTGGGTCCCTGGTGCTGAGAGGCAGCAGTGCTAATCACTGAGCCAGCGTGCCACCCCAATAATGCAGCTCAGGTCAGTAAGGTAGCAGGAGACATTCAAGGGTTAAGGTACAAAGAACCCATTGTTCTGCGAACAAGCCACAGCCATGGTTATAAGCATTAAATTGGCTGAGAGCTCAGGCTCAGCTGTATTCCTGGAATGTTTTCCGATTTTGTCAAGTCACATTTTTCTCACGCACCACATAATGACTGCACATTTTCCTTCTGCATTCCTTACTACCCCACACAGGTACAAAGGCAGGCGTTTTGTAGCGTGATCAGACAGGTTCCTGCACTGCGATGTACTATATGTGAACTACATCATTCCAATAATTATCAAGGTGAGTAGGCTAATACTAATGATGGAGTGAAAGTTCAGTTCAGAACTCCGGCACAAATATGCACATCAGCGTTGAAATACTGGGGGTGGGAGCGTGCATGCGCGTATCAATCCACTTCGCATCTACACCCGAAAGTCCCCAAATTGCTCAGGAAAATGCATTCACACGGGAGACTAATGGAAAATACGTTGTCCTTGTAAACACTTCTCCAAGTACGGGACAGTTCTGTTTTGTTTGATGCTGATCTCTTCACCAGTGAACCTGACGGAATCAGTCTATAAATTGAGGAGCATTAACTGCTCGGCAAGTCAGTACTGGCAGTGAGGAAATCACTAAGGGCTGAGAGCAGAGAGCAGGCGGGGATGCCAAAAGCCATCTTTGGCTTGGATCGGATTACTGTTGTTAGGGTGGCCTTTTGCCAAGGCTGGTAGCAAGAGGCCTCTTGCTGGATCTGGAGTGAAGTCATCAGTCAGGAGAGGGCCTGGGGTCAGGAGCAGAATACAGTTCTCTGTGGCTTTGGGAAGGGAGAAAGAGACTATGAGAAGGCTGTTGGTGTGAGAAGGTGAAAATGAATGCTGCAAAGGGTAGAAGGGAGGAGAGAAATAGGTGTCAAGATGGGTTGGGGAGAGAGAGAGGCAACAAGAGGTGACAGGGAGAAGGAAATTGAAAGAGGCGCAGGGAAGGAGGAGACTGCAAAAAGTGAAGGGGAGAAAGAGGCTGCAAGGGAGGTGTGGGGGGGACAGGAAGGTTGCAAAGGAGAGAGAATGGTTTTACATTTAGCAACAATGAAATACTCAGTCAATGAGATCAAAGGCAAACTTTTAAATCACTGAGGTAACTAATTCCTTCCACATGAATGTGGAATCTCAAGTTTAAGGTGGCGTAAGTTCAGGAGCTACTATACTTACATGGCGATATAAATCAACAAAGTAGTCCTCAAAAAAATTTTGAGAGTAGCCCTTGAAAAAGAAAAATTCTTTTGACCACTGGCACAAGCATATATATCGGTAGTTACTGATGACTGTTTTCTTGCCCCTAGCATTTGTCATCCATTTACTGGACTCAGAATTGATTTATAAGGAAAAGACTCTGTTAGAGGACAAAGAGGTCTTGAACAACAGTGGAGGCAAAGATTATGGAAGCTGGTAGGGAAGCAGAAGTTAGGGCAAGATCAGATCAGATCAGATCCCCAAGATCTCACTGAAACCTACGAAATATTTGAAGAAGCAGACAGGGTAGCTGCAGGTAAGATATTCTTTCTGGATGGGGAGACCAGAACTAGGGGCTCAATTTAAAAATAAGGGCGATGTCATTTAGGCCCAAGACAAGATTTTAATTTTTAATCAGAGGGGTATGAACCTTTGGAATTTCTTCTCACAGATGACTGTGGAAGCTCAGCCCGAGTATATTTGAAGTAGAGATTGATCGATTACTGATTACCAATGTCATGAGAAAAGTGTGGGTAAAAGGCAGTGAAGTGATCAGCCATGATCTTATTAAATGTTAAAACAGACTTGATGGACCGAATAGCCTACACCTGTTCCTATGTTCCAATGCATTAGGGGATAACCTTATGTGAAAGGGGCTGAATAGCTTGATTCTGTACAGCTGGTGATGGTGGCAGTAGTGGGGAGGTAACTTGAATTTAATGACAAAATCATTTTAGTAGAAGGCAAGAAAAGGAGTTAAGGATATCTGGCTTCCTTCCAGCAGGAGAGGTAAGGTATAATTGCAACAACAACTGTTTTCAGTACATCAGTGGCAAAGCAAGCTGACAAATCAAAGCTGTGATGTCTCCTGGTAATTAGCTAGGATGGTTAATTATAAAATACTCTGTATTCAGTGAGCTTGCAATGCCAGAAGCAGAACAAGCCAGAGTCCTTATCCGATATATTCCGCAGAGTGTCTAGAATGAATGTCAATTCTGGGGTTTCACATATACTAGAGGGCAGGTGGTGTTGGCCAAGATAAGAATAATACCTGCTCTATCAGGGCATGGCACATTAGCCGTGGAGCTTGAGCCTCTGATCTTCTCCTGGTAAGACAGCACTCTATTTAAATGGAGAGCCCCTCTAGCATCAGCAGTGTGGAACAAAAGGATGCAGTTAAATATAGCCCACCTCCCTTGTCACTATCAGACATGCATTGGACTAACTAAAACTACTGAGTTACAATAAAAGATGGTTCCTCTGCAAAGCAAATAGTTTGAGGTTTAACCTGGATGTACCACAGCAAGGGGGTGGAATTTTTTTTTTTGAGAAACCACAGGGGACGAAAGAGATGTGGTCTTGTCACAATGCTCCCTTCCCTGGCTTTCCCTTGTAAACACCTGCCCTCCTGAAACCCTCTGCAACAGCTGCACTGAGCCAAGTGTCTGAATTCTTGCTGTAAGTTCATTAATTCAGGAAGATCACAGAACTTGGGCAATTTCAAACCACAGGAGCTCAAGGAGCTGAAAACACCAGTGACGCATAGAATCTGGCGAGGGAGTCAGACATCAGGACAATGGAGTTGCAGAAAGCTGTGCTCCCTTTCCACATGCTCAGCATGGTCGTGGGTCATGCAGGCTCAGTAAGAGCTGATTAGTGGAGAAATGATTACCTTAACTGAATAGTGCCACACACTTCGATAACAACAGCACAGTTAATGTAGGAGCGCTGAAAGAGCAGAAATTATATCCACCAGGGGGTGGGAACTGTTGAGGTCTCCTTATGAAGAGTGACAGCAACTTTTGCAGCTGGTACTGCAGATATTTCTTAAAGTAGACTTTTACAAATGCAGTCACAGCCTGCCCAGTACATTTACATCCTCAGTCAATTTACTGTTCCAAATCAAAAATGTGTGGCTCAATCAAGGCCCACCAATTTCTGCATCACAAATGTACAGGAACTGACAAAACTGGACTCTGATATGCTGCTTGCCGGTGCTGAATAGTCCACAAGACACTCTCAAACCAGGTTCTCACATGTGAAAGTAGGCTCCATCTTGAGGGATAAGAAGTCAAAGCGTACCTGTGGAATCCTACACCATTGCAGCTGGATGCTTTCAGAAGCCAAACAACGGAGAGAGGAAATTAAAAGAATTCCTGTAATACTTTGACAGGGAGGCAACCCTTTTAAGGGATTGTACTCCTAGCTATAATTGCTGTTTGATTGTGCTGATTACACTCTAGAATATAGAGCCCATAATAATTGATCTCTTACAACTTGCACTGCAACACTAGTTGCATAGAGCAAGAAATATTTGCATTTTTATAGCACTTTTCACAGCCATCAGATATTTCAAAGTGCTCTATATTCAAGTCATATTTTTAATGCCTGGCTATTGTGATGTGGGAAAAGTAACCATTAATTTGTGTTGATCAAACTCTCACAAACTGTAAAGTGGTAATGACCAGATAATCTCGGATTTTTTTGTGATGTAGATTGAAGGTAAATATTAGTCAACTGTGGCCTTTGTTTAAAATAGCCTCAAGATCACCTGATTAGGGACATGGGGCCTTTGTTTAACATCTCTTCTCAAGCACCTCTGACAGTGCAGCACGTTTTTTGTAGTGCATTACAGTGTACAGAAACCATTTAAATCTCAGAGTCCTCAGAACTTGTGCAGTTAAATTTACCAGCAGCAGCAGAGAACAGACCGAGAGGAATAAGTCTGAACCAACAGCTTGAGCGCCACACATGCCAGGTCACGTTTTCTGGGGAACAGGCTTTGTGCTGGTGAAGCTGGCATTCCAGGTGGCAGAACGTCAGAGTGCCCTATTGCAACAAACACGGGCTTCCTGCCACCCAGCTGGCAGCCGTCAAACTCCACAACAATGACGCAAGCCTGCGACACTGAGTTAGCAACTGGGAAGGTGCCAAAATGTAGTGATGGCCAAAGAAAGCTACTTCACAGTAGGAGCCTTGCTAACTGAAAGATTCAATCAAATATTCATCATTAATACAACATATTAATAAATAACACCCAGGATCCTGGGTGCCATGTTTAAAAATGGGAAATTTGGTGCTAAACCTTCATTAATGTTTGGTTAGTCCTCAATTGTAATACTGTGGCCAACTCTAATCACCACACTTCAGGAAGGACATCAGACCATTGGAGAGGATGTAGAGCCAGATCTAGAAGATTGGCAGAGATAAGCCTAATATCAGCCTCACCATTAGTAGCAGGAAAAATACTGGAGTGTCTGTGATAAAAGAATGTGATAACAGGACAATTAGAAAATACCAGATTAAGCAAAGTGGACACAGATTCACGAAAATGGAAACATTTCTGACAAGCCTACTCGAACATATCGAGGACATACCTGGAAGAATACATGGGTATGTTGCTTAATTGGATTTTCAGAAAGTTTTTGATAAGAGTCCCACATCAGAAAATCAAAACCAAAATCAAAGCATGAAATTGGGGTAATATGCTCGCAACTGGACCTCAGCAATTCATAGAAAATATACCAATGATTTGGAATGTGGGAATGACATGTATTACTTCTAAGTCTGCTGATAACACAAAACTAGATAGGATTGAGAGTACTGAGAATATAAAAACAGCATTATTTAAATTGAGATTAATTGGAAAAATTTGAGGTGCAAAAGGATTTGGGTGCCTGTGTACATCTGTCACTGAAAGCAAACATGCAAGTACAGCAAGGAATTAGGAAGGCAAGTGGTATTTGGAGGACAATTAGAAATTTTTGGGAAAACTCAGCAGGCCTTACAGCATCTATGGAGAGAAAGGAAAGTTAATGTTTCAGGTACAGCGACCCTTCTTCAGATATTCTTGCCACAGAGGGAGCAAAAGTTCACGTCAATTTCTGGCTGCCAGGTTTGTTACATTAGGAGATTGGGTCAATGAGAGAGAGAGTGAGAGAGAGAGAGTGAGAGAGCGTGCGAGAGAGAGAGAGCGAGAGAGAGAGCGACAGAGTGCGCGCGAGAGAGAGCGCACGAGAAAGAGCACAACAGAGAGCGAGAGAGAGAAAGGGAGCGCACGAAAGCGAGAAAGAGCGCGCGAGTTAGAGGGCACGCAAGAGCCAGGTGGGGGAGGTGGGCAGATCTCATTAAAATGCTGAAAAGGCTGGATGCAAGGATGATTATCGTCCAAGGTGTGGGAGGGGGGAGTTGAAGTGGTTCGCGACAAACGACAACACCTCCCAGTCGCAAACCACTTCAACTCCCCCTCCCACTCCCACTCCCTGGACGACAAGTCCATCCTGGGCCTCCTCTAGTGTCACAACCATGCCACCTGAAAACTGGAGGCCAAATGACCTCATGTTCCGCCTTGGAACCCTACAACCCAATGGCCTCAATGTGGGCTTTACAAGCTTCAAAATCTCCCCACACCCGACCTCATCCCAAGACCAGCGCCCTGCTCTTGTCCCCGCCTCCTTGACCTGTCTGTCTTCCCTCCCACCCACCCCCATCCTAACTCCCTATCGACACTCACCTTTACTAACTTCATCTCTACTTCCTTGACCTATCCATCTTCTCTCCACCATCCATCTTCTATCACCGCCTCCCCCTTTCTCTATTTATTTCAGAGCCTCCTTCCCTTCCCCCATTTCTGAAGAAGGGTCCTGACCCGAAACATCAGCTTTCCTGCTCCTCTGATGCTACCTGGCCTGCTGTGTTCATCCAGCTCCACACTGTGGTATCTCAGACTCCAGCATCGGCAGTTCCTACTATCTCTGGTTATCCCCCTGTCTGGCGATTCCAGAACAAGGGATCACAGTCTCAGGGTAGACCATTTTGGAACAGAGAAACTTCTTTACTCAGAAGATGGTGAACCCATGGAGTTATCTAGTACATAAGACTGTGAAGGGCACTGAAAGAAAGAGACAGACTTCTATAGACTAAAGATGTCAAGTGCTGTGGGAAGAAAGCAGGAGTATGGCATTGAGATAGAGGATAGGCAACGATCATGTTGATTGGAGAAGGAGAATTGATGTGGCAAATGGCCTACTCGTACTCCTACTCCTGTTTTCTACATTTTGGTGAGGAGCTCGTTGAAATTGGAGGAACTGGAGACACAAGAATTGTTTTCTTTAAGAGGACAGAAAGGCACATTGAATAGAGGAGTTTATAATTAGGAGGGATTTTGATGACATAATTGAAGAAAAGCACTTTCCATTCACAAGATGGATGGACACAGAATTAAAATAATAACGGGGAAGATGATAAGAAATTGCTCTAAACAGTGAATTATGATGCACTATTTGAAAGAGTGGTGGAAACAGATTCAACAGTAACTTTTAACTGGACAAATACTTCAAGTAGAAAATTTGCAAGGGCTACAGGAAAAGGTTGGGGAGTGGGATTAGTTTGATCTTTGAAAGAGTTAGACAGGTATGATGGTCTGAATGGTCTCTGCCCTGGGCCACAGTAGCCTTGGGTTCAACAGAAGCAATCTCCCAGTAAGGAATACTTCTTCTTGTAGTCTCTTCCAAGGATGAAACCAGCTGGCTGGTGTCATCAAAGAGCCTTCTGCAAAGGTTTGGCAAATTGAGTGGCAAGGAGCGCCTGGTTCCTTACCTGCTGGTGCTGCCGCACTCCATCAGCGATGTACTTGATTGCACACTGCAGCAGCCGATCACAAATGACCTGAACCAGATGATGAAAAGAAAAATCAGCAATGTCCATTACCTGACTCAGCAGAATCACTGAGGACAAAGGAATGAGCAAAGCAGGGAGAAAGGGTCTTTGTGCACAGCTGCCAGTCATTCTGAACAGCTATCGTTTACCGGAGACACGAAGCATACAGAGATGGAACTGGCTGACATAACTACAGTCAGGGTAACCATACAGCTCAGCTTACATTGCAGGCAGCAGAAAGAGTTGCCAGCATTTAGCAGACATGTGATGTCATAGGGATAACAGCAGGATTAATGTCAGAGGTGCATTGGTGAGAACATTGAAGTGCAGTTTCCAGTTTTATATATTACAACTCAGACACTGGTGCCTCCTAACTGTACTTAATACTTGGTTTTATAATTATGTATCATTTCTGTCAAAAGACTATCCAATCCCATGTTCCGAGTGCATTGTTATAGCAAACAACATTTATGTGTCCAAGCTAGCTGCTACAGAATCAGCACTCAGATTTTCCCCACAAGGTCAAAGTGACAGCGTCAGTTCCATGGTATGATCACAGAGTCTGAATATATGTTGAGCACACAGAGTGGCAACATGCTGTGAAGACGTTTCACTGTGGGATGTGCCCACACTTCACAGATCACGTGAAGTATTAACAAGCAAAGATAAACAAAGTGTGTGGGGGAAGGGGAAGAGTTCAATAACTGGAACCAAATGATTATTTACTCCACAAAAGCATGCTCCAGGGGAGTTAACCCTCACAGTTAAAAGCAGCAGTGAGCAGGCCCCTGTCCAGTGTAGGCAGTCAACAAGTGTACCAGATAGTCTCACAGACAAAGTGGGACACTGCAGGTACAGATCAGTATAGTTTGCCCAGAAACAGGTGCCAGGCTACACCTTGATGCAACGTCCTGCGCTTACAAGATTCCAGATATTAAAGGGTTCCTGGACCAAGGTCAGAGTCAGCAACAGGCAGCTAGTCGCCACTAAACCTGCTTACTGTCCAAAACAAAAAGAGCGGGATTTCCAGGCAATCTAGTTAGCCGAATGGTGGAAGCAGCATCTGCTGCTGTCTGGAGGTTGATGGGCCATTGCAGCTACGGGGCAATAGAATTGGCAGAGTTACTGTGCCAATCACAGTCCAGGCAACTCAGCTCCTGCAAGTGCGAGAGACTTGAGAGTTGGAGTGACACATGCAACACTAATGTTGATGCTCATTCCTAAATCTACCTCAACAGGCAATTCAACAAGATACAGGTGGCCACTTTCTTTTGTGTAACTAAACACAAGCCTGTACGGTTTAGGGAGGAATCTTGAAGACAAATCTCATATACATCCTTCTTGATACAGTTTGAAATGGAACTTGTGCACAAGCTGAATTAAAGTGCTGACCAGGCTCTCTCATATACTTACTGGAAAACGATTGAAGAGATCGATGAACATGGGGCCAGTGAGGGAGCAGTTGCGTTTGGTCATGAAGAGGGTCAGAGCTTTCTCGTAGATTACAGCCACTCTGTCAATATCCAGGCTGCCGAGTGAATCAGCCTGCAACAAACAGAAGACATTAAACTGCAGGAGAGGTGTAAATTAAGGTGGATTTTTAAAAACAAATCTCAATTTAAGTCAAGCGTTCGAGGGGGTAAGAAAGTGGCATCATTCACACCCTCACCCCACACCCTCCCTCATTTCTGCAACGCAAAATCTGTCCCCGCAGCTCAGAGTTAATGTGCTTCAGCACTGACACTCAGCTAAACAATGATACTGCAGACACATCATGGGTTGACTGCAGAACCCCTCCCCCTACAGAGGCAGTCAACTCCCTTTCTCTGCAAGAGAAACTCCCCACCCCAGCCTTGTCGCCCTGAGAGATTTCCCCCAACCTTTGCCTGAGGGTGTGTGTCGACAAGCCCCTTCACCGTAACAAGGCATATGGAGAGGAGTGGGCTAAAACTATCCACTGGGGACTGGCCAGGAACCAACTGGAAGCATGACAAGTTGTGGGGAGCTCACTGCTCACCATCCGTCATCCCTTTATTTATAGATGATGATGTACAGTAGAGATAACGGCAAATAAGGAAGGCCTGGTCACTCATGCGTGGAACAGCCTGTATATTCCACTCTCCCCAGTGTGCAGCCTGCTTCAAGCAGCAGGTGTGAGCCAGACAATGTCAGGGCTGCGTCGTTTCCAGAGGATTTTGAGTCAAATTTCACAACGTTTGTCGGTGCAGAGAGGATCAGCACTTAACGAGCATGTGCTGTCTCACTTGTTAGCGATCTCTTCGTTAAAGCCAAGAGGCTCTGAAGACAGCACGGTCGTTTTTATAAAATCTGAGGGGGCAGCCTGACCCGGTCCTAATGTTTGCCAGGAGTAGATGGGAATGTTTAGTTCACTATTGGTTTAGAATCAGACTGAGGAGCACAGGTCGCTGCTCATCCAGGGTGCGTGACTACTGCTCATTCACAGCAGCAGGAACTCAACACCAATTTACTGTGGGGGCCCCAGTGGCGTGGGTTGACAGAGCTCAGTTCAAGATGGTTAGGTTTATCAATTGGGAAGCCCTGGAACTGGAGGGAAATAGAAGCTCTGACATGACCCCAGTGTTCTGTGGACAGTCAGTCATGACTAGTCTCTTGGCGACCATGTATGGGAAGAAAAACACAACAGTCAGCGTGTAATCAGGCCCCAGATTAAGTGTGCGGCAATCATTTGGCAGAAAACAAAAAGGCAGACAGCGTGACTAAAGCAGCCGGCTGCCTGACCCCCAGCCACCCCGACACAGGACTGAGAACGATCTCCCACCACCTGCATGGAGCCTGAGCCCGTCCACCAGGAAATAAAAACCCAGAGCATCTCAATGCATCAGCACCACACAACGGACATCTGTACAGGCAGGCAGCTGTGGAATGAAAATTACAGGCTACAGCAAGCTTCAGTTTTGATATTATGCAAAATTATAAGTTAGCAGTATTTACAGCAAAGGATGAGAATGAAAAACTGAATGATATAAAAAAAATCAAGAGTACTGTGGCGTTAACAGTCAGCAGTTTCTTTATTGCAAAGACACAATGCATCTGCCCAAGGATGGATCCTAGCAAGATCGAGCAGAGTAAACAACAGGAGACAGAGAGAGTGAGAGAGACAGAGAGACAGAGAGAGAGATGGCGGCGGGGTGACGGAGGTGGAGAGACCTGGGGAGGATGGGAGGGAGAGAGAATGGCAGAACGCGCGAGAGTGAGAGTGGGGGAGACCAAGACACAGAGTGTGTGTATGTGGGGGAGACCAAGAGAGCGCAAGGAGACACAGAGATAGAGCGCAAGACAGGGACAGCGCGAGCACAGGGGAGACAGAGAGAGCGAGCGTGGAGGAGACTGTGTGAGAGAGAGAGAGAGAGAGAGAGAGAGAGAGACGAAGGTGGGAGACAGAAACAGACAGTGAAGGAGACAGAATCAAAGGGAGAGGGAGACAGAGTGAGGGCTCAAGAAAAGCTGACAGTTTGGACATGGACTGTCAATACTCTCGGGAGGTTTAATTCAGATGTACAGTGATTTGCATTCTACACAGCTAATGACTGATAAAGGAAAATGGTTAAAATAGCATGAAATGCAGAAAGATTGCATCTGTGGAAAAGAAATCTGGATACTGATGGCATTTATAAGACTATACCAAATTCTGACACCAATATTTAGTGTTTGTTAGCAAGTCGGGGTCTTAGATTAAATTATTATTAAATAGAAATTTGGCACTGCTAGCGCAGCAGTGCTGTGTACTATTCTTTCTTCTGGGAATCAAGTGCTTGAATATGCCCGGAACTGGCAAGAAATATCTTTGCAGGTGGGATGCAGGGGCAGAGCCACACTGACAAGATAAAGAGGGGGATGTTGGGAAAATAAATCAATTGTGTATGTTCAGGGAGAAATGTACTTTAACATTATTGGGGCGGGGCAGAGCAGAGAACACTCACTTTCAGTCATGCAACCCCTGCTCTGGTTCAAATGCCAACAGTGGATGGAAAACAGGACATATTATTTGCCTGCAACACCCGAAATTCCTCACCTTAAGGAACAGTTGTATTTTTGACAGAATCAAGCAGGCTAATTACATGTGCAAAATCCATTTTTTTTTAGAAAGTAAATGATTGCATTAGAATCCTCACAGGGTTTTCACTGTTTGTATTGAGTGCAGTGTGTTCTCAAATTAGTGCCCCGGCAGTCATTACTAAAATATCACAGGCAGTTAAACCTGGCCCTCTGTTCTCCACTTTGATGCACATACCTGTGTAGATTCAGTTTGCACATCCCCCTCACGCTCTTCCTTCTCTTTACAGGTGCCAGCGGCTGTAGGTTCAGTCGGGCTTCCTTTCAGTACTCTGAAGAGATAAAGGCTCCCACTGCCAAAGAACACATAAAACCATCTCAATTCAATTTCCTCATCATTGATGAACGAGCCAAAAGAAATGAAATGAAATGTTACTGCAAACCCTGGAATTCCAAATTCAGTTAACCCAGCTCAAGACTTCTGGGATATCCAGTCAGTTTGGGAGACAGGTTTTCCAATTTTGCAATCTCACATGCTCACATATGTGGGACAGGAACAGAAAACACAGCCTTAAGTGCAGGACATGCAAAACACACATCCACTGATTCAGCTCAACCCACTGTAACTCTGGGACTTCAGAATGTTCTGTGATTTAAACAGCACAAGAGGAAATCCAACATTGCTACAAATCAAGAAAAGACTTTGGGTGCCCCTACTTTGTTTTGGAAAACAGAAGTGAAGAGGAGCTGGTGTTCTACAGACCTTGTCAGGTCCTCAGCACATCCCACAGTGCTCCACAGTCAATGAGGTGCTTCATAAGGCTCATTCCTGTCACTTTGAGAGGATATTTGGAAATCAAATTGCTCACAGCACAGCTCCATAAATACCACAGAGATGGATAAGCTGTTTCCACAATGTTATGAGGGGGATACATAATCCCAGGACACCGAGGCCCCTTTTGCTTTTTTTTTTACAATATCCTTTCTGGATCTTTCAGAAAGCTGACAATGTCTCATTACAATGACCGTGCTGCATTTTCTCAGTACTGTGAGGAAGTGTCCAAGTTTCCATGTCTTCCAGTCCTGGTGGAAGGCTTCAACCCAGCACCCCCTTACACAGAAGTGAAGGGGGCACCACTGACCAAAGGGGCACAGGTATTAGAAGAAACAGGCTAAAGGAGGAATTTGGGTGCCAGTGAAAGAAGGGGCAAGTACACAAGGGGCAAAGACTATTGTGTACAGAGTCATATTGGAAATATACCAGTAAGGGGCCACGACACATAACTTTGAGGGAAAACAAAGCCACATTAACCTATACCCTCAATATCCACATTACTTGAATGCTTGATTGACATTCTCATCAGCACTTTCAACACACACACTTTTGTCATCACTGATAAACTGGCAGCAATGTGTGCCATCTACAACGCGCACTGGAGTATAACTCACCAATGCTCTTTCCACAGCATCTTCCAAACCTGCGACCTCTATCACCCAGAAATACAAAGAGCAGCACGCACATGGCAACTCCTCTCCAAGCCACCCACTATCCCGACTTAGAAATTTATTGTTGTTCCTTCACCACCTCTGGGTCAAAATCCTGTAATTACCACCATAACAGTACAGTCAGTCTTACTTACACTCCTGCTGCTCTTGTACTTCTGGGTGGTAAAGGTTGCAGGTTTGGGACGTGCTGTAGAAAAAGCACGTAGTGACTCAAAAAGGCAGCTCATCGTCAGCTTGTCCAGTGATTAGGGTAGGGCAATAAATGCTGGCGCAGCCAAGGATGGTCATATCCCATGCACAAACAATTACTCCATTGAACAAATAGTCACCTCCATAAATGCTGACCTGAGCAAGCCAACACAC
Organism: Ginglymostoma cirratum; assembly: GCA_024137785.1. Taxonomy (NCBI): domain Eukaryota; kingdom Metazoa; phylum Chordata; class Chondrichthyes; order Orectolobiformes; family Ginglymostomatidae; genus Ginglymostoma; species Ginglymostoma cirratum. Next base: position 10,407,979 of record JAHRHZ010000095.1, on the reverse strand, counting down.
CATGAACCCTGACCCAAACAGACACCTCTATGAGCCCTGACCCAAGCAGACCATTCACGTGAACCCTGATCTGAGCAGATTTTTCTATGACATGATGTACCTGAAACAATACAGTGATACTGAAGAGTCTGGTTGCTTGCAGGCTCGATTTAGCAATCGTTCCATCAACTCATGCAGGTCATCCTTTATCTCAGAGATGTCTCGGCAGTAGCGCTTGGCTTTGCACAGCTGATTCCTGTAGAAGAACAGAGCTTTCACTTAGAGGGAGAAGGAGTGATGTGACAGTGAGCGAGAGTGCGTGCGTGTGCGTGTGCGCGCATGCCTCTGTGCGGACAGGGAGGGGGGGTTGCTGTCAAAATCACAGGAACAACAAAGAAATTTTGGATATTAAAAGGAGGATCTCGCGACAGGACCTACTTGACTGTGAATGCAGGGAGCAGCACAAAAGGCAGATTTCTTAGTTAAACACATTGTCTCAGATAAGAATTCCACTGGTATTAGAGGAAAGTAAACAGGATGATCTATAATGAGGCACTGCCTCGATGGACTGAATGTCTGTTTCAATAATTAATTTAGCGTGGCACAATGTCATCCATGGAAGCAGATCGCTGTGTCCTACAACTTGTAACTCGCACAGTCTGCTGCTCAAGTCATTGTCAAAATCCTTGACAGATGCACAAACTCCCTGGCTACAGTGATTGTGGGGGGTGTATAAAAGGCTGGATCCCTGTACTCAGTACAAACAGCCCTCCCACACTACCCATGACCAATCCAGTCACAATCACATGGACAACATGACAAGCAAATGTAGGATGAAATTCCAGGCTCTGCTCTCAAAACCCAGAGCTCTTGCTCTGCAGCAACTGGCTCCCTGTAAATTTAACCTGAAATTATCAGCAGAAGAGCAGCGAATGATCCCAATCTCTAACTTGTAGATCACAGTACTGCAGCATAATTACTACAACTAAATAATTGCCAAAGTCACAAAGGGAATGCAAAACACTGACTTGAAAATGTCTGCAGTCTTGCGGAGGAAGTCTTGCTCCTGCTTGTCTGAGTGAGAGCTTGGGGTCACTTCAATAATTGCAATCAAGGGCTCAATAATGTCAAAGACAAGTGGGCTTTCAGGCTGTTTCGCAAGGAACACTTCAATGAAGTCCAGGACCTGAAAGAGACCAAGAGGAGAATCTGTTAGAAAATATAAACAGAGACATAATCAGGGAAAAACACCATCCAAACACACTGGGACAACAGTGCATAGGAGAAAATCAGGAGAAAAGACATGATCACGTAAGTCAAATACACAAACAATAAATACATATGGAACAAAAGTAAAATGGGATAGGACTGGAAGGGGTTCAGAGATGGTTCACCAGGATGTTGCCTGGGTTGGAGCATTTTAGCTCTGGGTGGGGGGGGGGGGGGGAAGCTGGATGGGCTTGAGTTGTTTTCTTCAGGGAACAGAAGGTCAACAGTGGATCTGATAAGAGTTGTAGAAGATTATATGAGGGGCTTGGACAAGGTGGATAGAAAGCAGTTCTTTCCCCTAGTTGAACGGCTAATAAGAAAGGGGCATAATTTCAAGGTGAAAGGCAAGTGGTTTAGAGGGGACTTGAGGAAGAATGCTTTTGGCCAGAGGGTGGTGGGAGCCTTGAATGCACTGCACTGCACTGCGGCGGAAACCTCAACCCTTAAAAGGTACATGGACGAGCAATTGAAATGTCATAACATTCGAGATTATGGGCCAAGTGCTGGAAAGTGGGGCTGGGTAAGGCAGGTCAGCACAGACTCAATGGGCCAAAGGTCAGCTTCTTCGCTGACTCTGATTGTCCTGGGATTCCTATATCAGTGTTCTTCAACTGTGGTATACTGCCACCTAATGGTCAGGAGGTGGTGGAGAAACTGCAGTGAATACCACATTCAGCAACATCCCTGAACTGTGATTGCAGATTCCGAGAAAAGTAATGTGGCCAGCTTACTAAACATCATGAGGAAAAGGTAGCCAAGGTTGCAGTTAAAAACCTTAATCACTAAAGTTGCAACAGGGAGTCTTCAAGTTAATTACAAGCCTGGGATCATAAAAGAGTTATATCCCATCTGGATTGTACCATACAGCTGTGTTAAACAATGGCTGTTTTGCAGGTTTTTAAATTAATCAACTTTACCTTTTGAAAATTTAAATAATTGTATGTGGCTTGCTTTTAAAAGAGCTTCCCAGTTTGCAGTGTTGAGAAGCCCCAGTTATAACAAGAATTTTCTTTAGCACTATTGCTTGGCCTGTGAAGTTACAGAGCAGGACAGCACAGGTTCAAAGATAGTGCATTACCAAGATTATTTCAGGATGATGGCCATCAATGGGCACTTTTTGACTCCTCAGTGAATACATTAATAAAATAAAGCAAATTGGTCTTAATACAATACCATCATCAGCTGGTGTGGAGATGCACTGCACCTCTCTACCGGAGTCGAGCACTATTAAATGTTTCAGAGACTGTACTTAATTTACTCAACACATTTAATACTAAGTGAATGAGTCATTCCGAACAGAAACTAATTATAATATCAGATTACATACTCCAAGATCACAAACTTACAGTAGAAAGTATTTCATTAGCTTGCTGCAAGACTACAATAAACTGGTATTTACTTCCTCAGCACTGGTAAATGCCTATGGCACTGTTCACAAGGAAGCTGGGATTCGTAGTAGTTGCAAAATATTATTGTAAACCTATCCTTTAATGTTTAAGATGCTTTCTGCAAAGATACCAGCTAACTGGCTGGAGGATGTCACCATGCGCCTATAAGGTATCAGTAAGCTGCCCATAAATCTCAGGCTGCAGATCAGAACAATCCTGAACAAATTTGGTCAAGTCAATCAAATTCCTCTGAAGATTCTGAATGTGCAGTTTACAAACTCAATTTCCTTTTGCCCGAGCACTTAATTTTCATTTTTGAAGAACAAAAGGGGAATTGAGATGACAAAAAGAACAGAAAGAGATGGTTGAAATGATATGGAATGTGGCTGAAGCAAATTCAATTGGAAATTTCAAAAAGAAATTGGATAAATACTTGTAAAGGAAAAAAAATTGCAGGAAGAGAGCTGGAAGTGGGGTGCAATTCGGAAAAAGATCCCGAATGGGCACAATGGGCTAAATGGCCTTCCATGAAATAATTTTCTGTTCAATTATTGAGTAAAAGACATTTTTGAAATTCTACAGAAGAAAATAACAAAATATAATTTTGGTTAAAAATAACATTTTGCTAACGTTCAAAGTTTAATCTGAAACTGTGTACCAGCCGCTCTTTGCACGTTGCCACATACCTTCATTTTGAAATCTGTCCGCAAGGTCTTCTCTTTCCTCAGCTTTGCCTTCTGATCTTTCTTAGCTTGAAGATGTTTCTTATGTTCGGCAAAGAGGGAGGAGATGTTTTTGTCCAATGCCATCATCGTCTCGTCATCCACCTCCTCCTCGTCGCTGCTCTCCCCTTCCTTGCACTGTAGAGGTTGAACACAGAGGTGTAGGCAATGGCCAAAGCTGCAGCTTCGATTTCAAAAGCTTCCTTCAGATCAGACTCAGCTACTTCTCGATCAAACTTTTTCTGACCAAGCCCGGTTGTTATAAATCGGACAGTTTTTTTATTCATTTATTGTGGGATGTGGGCATCATTTTTATTACCCATCCCTAATTTGATTTGATTTATTATTGTCACATTACACAAGTGCAGTGAACAGTTTTGTTTCTGTGCAGGATAGGCAGATAACAACACACAAAGGTCATAGGGTGATTGAACAGAGCGAGGAATGTAAAGTTATGGCTGCAGAGAAGGTGCACAAAAAGCAAGGTCAACATTAGATTTGAAATTTTGAGAGGTCCATTTAGAAGCCTAATAACAGTCGGGAAGAAGCTGTGCTTGATCCTGCTGGTACGTGTGTTTAAGTTTTTGTACATTCTGTCTATCAATTGCCCCTGAGAAGGTGGTGGTGAGCTTACTTCTTGAACCATACAGTCCATGTGCTCTAGGTTGATCCACAATGCCCTTAGGGAGGGTATTCCAGGATTTTGACCCAGTGATGGAAATATATCTTTGTCCTTTCACCAAGTCAAGATGTTACAGCAGCACTCAGATAAACCAATGTAGAAATTACACCTTGCATTATCACCGACTGTAGCCCCGTGTCAGCTTAACTCACTGCAAACACACCCAAGTCGTAAGATTGTGAGCACAAACCCCAGGCCGATATGCTGCAGCAGTGCTGCCCTTCTGATGTGCTAATAACCGAGGCCTCATTGGTCCTCTTAGATGACAGCAAAAGATCCCCATGGCACTGTTTCAAGCAGAACGAAACAGCTTTTCCAGGCATCGTGGCATGTAGTTTACCCTTTATCATAATCACATGGTAATTCAGAGACCATCCTGTGCACCTATTATTGTTACAAAGCAACAGTGACTAGATTTCAATAAATATTTCATTGATTATACTCCATTTTAGCACATTATTAGGAATTGAAAGTGCTATATATCTATGCAAATTCTCTCTCATAGAATCCCTACAATGTGGAAACAGGCCATTTGGCCCACCGAGTCCACACCGACCCTCTGACGAGCATCCCACCCACATCCACCTTATCCCTGTAAGCCTGCATTTCCCATGGTTGATTCACCCAGCCTACACAGGCTTGGAAACTTTGGGCAATCTAGCATGGCCAATCCACCTAACCTGCACATCTTTCTTTCTTTCAAATGCACCCAGTTCATGATTAATGACATGAGATACAGATTTGTGGAAACGCATTTTTTTTTTAAGCTTTCAGTGCTAAAATATGAAGCACCCAGCTTCGATCACTGAAGGTCAGAACCACTCTCAGAGCACCTATATTGCAATACACCCTAAGTCTGACTTGTGATTCATCCTCTTGGAAATTTGCAGCCAATACACCCACTATCTCTGAAGCTACCTCTTTTAGGATTCTAGGATGCAAGTCAGCAGGGCCAGGGGTCATGTTTGCCTTTAGCCTCATTAGCCTGTCTAGTATGACTACTACAGTGACAATTTTGGTGGAACTTTAAAACGTTCACAGAACAGACATGTATTATTTAGGTTCATTCACAGCTCAGTGAGGTGAGTTAGCAGAAAGAAAGCAGTTTACACAGACCCATCCCTAGGTCAAAATAGACTAATTATTTTTAAAATATAGATACGAGATTTAGTGCTGTATATTTTGGTTGATCTACAACTATTCTGGTCTGCACAGCTCAAAAAAAACACCCACCAGACACAATCCCAGCTTGGAAAGCCAAAATCCATACTACTGTCAACTGGCATTTCTTTTGAGTACCACTGAAGAAAAAAAGTTGTTCAAGGTTTTTTTTCTTGCATTCATCAGAACAATTCACAAGAAATGCTAATATAAATGGAAAATAACTTTCATACAGTACAAGAGGAGAAGAACAAGTGAACTCTGCTTGGTAGTCATGTTGTCATTGAGAATACACCAGTTAGATGATGACTCTCAGTTAGCTGTCAAACTGTTCAAATTTTAAACCAGATAAATTGATTCTGATTGGTCAAGGCACTGCCTGGAGAAATAAATCAGAAAATTGCAGAAAACTATTTACATGTTGTTTCTGACTGCAAAGAACGGCAACCTCTGTACTGATACATGCAGCTTCCAGTATGTGAAGTGTGCCATACCGAGCCTGACTGACGGTCCTGTATTGATTTTTCACAGTCATAGAGACATACAGCATAGAAGGCAGCCCTCTGGGTCCACTGAGACTAATTTTGGATTGCTTGAAAGAATCATCATGATAGATCAAAAAGCACTCCGTCCTCTAATAATTGTAAGGTTCTATAGTATTAGTCTTGCACAGCAATGAAAATCCTATTGACAGCACTGAAATATGCAAACACATTATAGTACATTTCCAAAACTTCCTGGAGAAACAAAGAATGGCGAGGGGGAATAGAAGATAAAACTCAGACAAAAGCACATACATTGGGGGAGCACTGGCAGAGGCAGTGACCTAGTGGTACTTTCGCTGGACTATTAAACCAGAGACTCAGGTAACGTTCTGGGGACCCAGATTCAAATCCCACCAAATGGCAGATGGTGGAATTCGAATTCAATTTAAAAAATCTAGAATTAAGAGGCTAATGATGACCATGAATCAATTGTGCATGGTCAGGAAAAACCCCATCTGGGTCACTACATACCTTCAACGAAGAAAAGCTGCCATCCTTGCCTGGTTTGGTCTGTATGTGACTCCAGAGCCACAGCAATGTGGTTGACTCTTACATGTCCTCTGGACAGTTAGGGATGGGAAATAAAATGCTGGCCTAGCCAGCCATGTCCCTATCCCATGAATGGATTAAAAAAATTAAAGAATTAAAAAATTAAAAAAATAAAATTAAAGAAAGTTTAGGTTTGGCTTAAAAAGTATTAGCTAAAATCTTTGAAACTGGTTCACTCAGGAATCCCAAATTGTACAACCATTCCACCCTCAGGCAACTGCCTGTGTGCAGTGTGTACCTTTTCCCCGTGTCTGCAGTTCCTCGGTTTCCTCAGGGTGCTCTGGTTTCCTCCCATAGTCCAAGGATGCGCAGGTTAGGTGGATTGGCCATGCTTAAGAGAGCAGGGATGTGCAGGCTAGGTGGATCAGCCATGGGAATTATGGGGGTAGGATGGGTCTGGGTGGGATGCTCTTCAGAGGGGAGTGTGGTCTTGATGGGCTGAGCGGCCTGCTTCCACACTGTAGGATTCCGAGGTACATCTTAACTGTTGGCTAATTCAAGGTGGAGGACGGGAAAAAAAGTTGTGGCTGCCCAATTTTTGAGGTATTTTCAGTACCGGAGCTGACTTCCTCAAATTGTAGGTGCAGTAATTACTATTTTATAAGCTGTTGCATTGTTTTGGAACTTTGGGGGCAAAAAAAGCAAAACAACGGCACTTTAAAATGGAGCAAGATAGACAAAAGCATTGACGACATGCAAAGATGGCATTTCCCTGGACCGTTGGAGGCTGAGGCGTGACCTTATAAAGGTTGTGCCAAGATCAAAAAAACTTACAGCTGCACGGCCTGCCTGCAGAACCTTCATCAATTCCATGCGAAAGCTGTCATCTACAGCCTCGTCCTCAGCAATTTCCTCCTCACTATCATCGTCGTCGTCGTCGTCGTCATCGTCATCATCAGCATCATCACCACCCCCCTCAGATTCATCGCTGTCACTCTCAGCTTCCATCTAGAATACATATACACTATAAATCATTACAAGCATCAAGAGACGTGAAAATAAATGAAGATGTAAAGCACACACAAGGGGCCAGAATCTCTTCAAATGTGGCCATGATGCACCTTTGGTCAGTAGTATTACTTGCTATAATAATGTAATACTACATTCTCTGAAAAAAAGAGAGAAATTTCATTTCAGCTCACCCAGGAGATTATAAGGCACCTTGTGGGATAGGAGACAACACATGCAAATATTTAAGATGTCACGATAAATGAACAGGCCAGAGAAGGTCCCCAGTGCTTCTGAGTGAGTTCCAAACTTTAGCCAGTGGTCTTGAGTATTTGAATTGTACAGAGCCATCGCCCATGTTAAGCTCCAGTTCCGTACTGTGTTAAGAAATAGGGGTGAAATAGGAGTAAAAGACAATGGCAGCAGACACAGGGACAATAAAATTGGTCACTCAGGGCTCCCACTTCTAGAGATGGCATGGTGTGAATGGCAGAGTAGTAGAGGAATAAGCTTTGGTGTGTTGCTTCTGACAATTGAATAGTTTGCTGATATAGAAAGAGTGAGCACTTGGGTGACATATTCAATAAGTCACAATTACCAGGGATCGCATAGATGTCTACATATTGAGAAGAAATTGAAAAAGACTATATTTTTAATTAATTGCTTATCTGTTAATAATTTTTATTCTATTGAAGGAGTGCATGAAAATTCCACCAGACTGATTCCTGGGATGTTGGCACTGTCCTGTGAGGAAATTGGACCTGTACACTCTAGAGTTGAGAGGCGATCTCATTCAAGCATACAAAATTCTTACAAGGCTGAACAGCCTAGACACAGGCCATTTAGAACCTAATGGGAGAGAGCCATCATGGGTTTTGAAAGGAGAAGCTGTGTTTTAACTAACTTGGAAGCTTTTTTTTTCTTACAGAAAGCATGTTGATGTGGTGGACATGGACTTTCAGAAAGCCACACAACAGACTTATGAGGAAAGTTGTACAACATCAGTCCAATGTTGGCCGAGTGACAGGAAACAGAGTACGAGTCAGTGGATACTTTTCAGGTAGGAAGAAGGTTTTTGGTGGGGATCCCCAGGGGTCAGTAAGGGACCTTTGTTTCTCCTGATCTACATTAATGATGGAGGCCTAGGACAATTTCAAAGTTTGTGGAAGATCCAATGCTTAAGGAAGAATTTTAAACTGTGAGGGGGACTATACAGATCTTCAAAATAACGCAGACAGGTGAGTGAATGAGCAGTAAGGTAGCAGATCAAGTCCAATTCAGAGAAATGTAAGGTAATGCATTTTGGTAGGAAGAACATGGACAAACATTATAAGAAAAGGGGTACAGCAGCAGTGCATCTTGGATGCATATATGGACAGATCATTGAAGGTGGCACGACAGGTGGAGAGAGTAGTTAATAAAGCATACAGTATTCTGAACATTACCAATATATTAGTTATTAACAGAGACCTACAGTACAAGAGCAAAGGATTATGCTCAAAGTGTACAAGTCCCTTGTTAGATCTCAGCTGGATTATTGTGTATTGTACTGGATTATTTAAGGGGGATCTCACAGAGTCAGCAGTGCGTCATTCTGGTCACAGCAATTGCTGCCGGAACACCTGCACATTATCAGGAAGCATTAGAACTGAACGCTGTGCATTCTGTCCATCTGCTAAAGATGATTCTCCCCAAGGGGCAGGCAACAGCTGTGAAAGAGGTCAATCTGGCATTGAGATTAAAAAGCAACCTTAAAAACAAGAGTCAACAAAAAAATAGAGGGGACTTGATGCCTTTTCATAAAAACTGGATGTCAAAACATAAATATACAGCCCAGGTTGCAGTTTCTAAAACACCGAGTTACACTTCAGCTACAGTTTTGAATGAAAATCTAACCTCATCTCCAGACGACTGCTTGACCTTCTTTGTTTCCTCAGGCTCTTCAGTCACCATCAGGGTGCTCTCTTCACCACTTTCAGATTCCGGTTTGAGGACCTGTTTAAGGGGAGCTGATTTTAGAGCTAATTCTGGACATTTCAGGGAGCAAGCCTTTAGCCTCAAACAGTCAGTAGTAGGTAATGCCAACACCACTCAATCCTATACACAATCACCCCAATGCTGGTGTCAGCTTAGATTGCTGCTAACATCTGGGGATATTACAAGAATTGGATTAAAAAGTTGCTGAAACCGGGCAATGGTTGGCACATGGGGGATACCGAAGGGATGAGAGGTGGAACATTTAATGTGAAATTTGCAGCCTTCGAGATGGGTGGAAGTGGAGGTGATCAATGATTTCAAAAGGATATTGGAAATACACTTGAGAGAAATATACTATCAGGGCAACAAGGACAGAGCAGGGAAGTGGGACCAACTGGATGACCTGGCATGGAAGCAAAGGGCCAGATGTCATCCAACTCTGTACCTGTATGACCTATGCTGATTCAGACCACTTACTGCATCCATTGAGTACCTCATTCACAGCAGTCTGGCCATTTTATTTTGGTAGGAAGAACATTTGAACTGCCGTTTTATTTCTGATGGATGTGTTGGCTGTCAAACATCTCCTCTAGTTTGTAACAATCATCACAAAAAAGGAAGTGAATCCAATGCCACTGTGCAAACTACCGCCATGAGCAGGACACCACCAAATGAACAACCTGGCTTTCAGCCTGAGATACCAGACAGACTGACCCAGCTGTCAGCCCAGGACCCCGCCAGACGGACCCAACCATCCTGTCTGAAAGATAGCACTCTGTCAGTACTACACCAGAACGTTTCTGAAGTAGGACAAGAACAAAGAAAGAAGGAAAAAGAAGGAGAGAAAGAGAGAAAAACCGAGTTAAACAATTGTAAGGGTGTAAACACTGGATTCTACAATGTTACTTACATCCAGGATGAGTTGCAAGGCTGCCTTGGTGATGCGAGGACAAATCCGCACAAACACAGTTTTTGAGACCTGCCGCATCAAACGACTTGGTTGGGAGAGAAAAGACAGCAAGATTTCAACCACAACCTCCACCCACTCCGGTTCTTCCTGGTCTGAAAATGACAAGAGACAGCTTGAGAAAATTAAGATACCTTGTTCTTGTTTGATACAGAAACTTAGCTATCAAGCATTCCCAATTACACAGGAGGCATCTGTAACGTGGTTGCATTTCCCATGAACACTGAATTTGTCCTTAAACATCTGTCACACCAACAACTGATGGATTGGGGGCTCTGCCCAAGAAGCCCCTCACCTCCTCTCTACTGTTTTCAGCCAGTGACCTGGTTATCCTGACTGGCCAGGCTGCTAGAACTCCCTGAAATTCTGGTTCCCCCTGAACCACAGGGTCACTAGTAGATTCATCAAACCCTCTTCATCCCCAAGAAGCAATCAGAGTAAGGAACGAAGGACTTCTTAAATTGAAAATCTGTCAGTTAAAATGCTCAGTACTACATTATATCTGTGCACCACGCCTTGGGTAGGATATTCTGGCTTTGGAGTGGGTGAAATGCAAGTTCAGCAGAACTTTGCTGGGGATCAAAAGGGATAAATTATGAGGACATATTGCATAATGAGACTTGCAGTCCCTTGAATATATTAGATTTAGAGTGACCCAAGGTTTTCAAGTTAAGATAGATTTAAAAAAGTACTGTGCCTTCTGGTGAGTGTCCAGATTAGGGCATAACCTAAAAATTCAAGTGAGGTCATTCAGGGGTGATGACCTGAGTGAGTGTCTTCACATAAAGGGTCATGGAAATCTGAAACCCTTCTCCATTAAAAGCTGCTGAGGGTAGAGATCAAGTGAAAATTTCAAAACGGAGATTGCTAAATTGGGTAAGGTTATCATGAGACATAAAGTGAAGGTACAAGTTGGCCTGGATTCAAATGAATGGAGGTACAAGATCAAGGCACTGAACACTTCCGGTAATATTCTTTACTGAGGTTGGGAGTACTTTAAACAGATTATACTTCTACAGTACATTTTTGCATTCAGCTTTCCTCCCAAAGCTTTATACTAAGATAAAGAACCTACAAGGCCCAGACCATTTTAGACAAGAGCAGACCTGTGTTTAAAGATAGCTCTTGTGTTGCGTTTAAGAACATATCCATAAAAAGTATCTCAGAAGTAACAAAAACTCGGTGTTGAACAGGAATGGGCTTCAGTTTCAAAGCCACAATTTTACGACCAAGCACATAGGCACCATTGGTCTCTACACATTATAGAAGTCTTATTTAGAGCAAATTAGGGTGAAAATCCCCTTTAACACGTTCAATGGAATCCTCTAAATATACTCTGGCAGCAAATGATGGTTAATAGATATGATACAGGCAAGGGAATTCTGCTCTGTTCTGGAATTAGGAAATTAGCAGCACTGAAAAAGACCTTTCAAACAGTTTGTTGGTGCATATACCCCATACAAGCCCATTCCCATCCAGCATCATTCTCTCTCAATTCCACCCTCCTTCACTTCTGCCTCAAGGCTCCTATTTAAAATACCAAAGTTATCCATTTCAAAACATTCCACAAGGCAATGATTTCCACATTTGCACCCTTTGAAATTGCTGAGAGGCATTGGGTTTCACCCTGCTGATACACAGTTGGGCCACACATAACCTTTTTGTACCGTCTTCAGAATGTTGGAGGATTGCAATAAGGAAACACACACACAACCTACGTTGAAGGGGGTGGTACTGACCCATTGCGGATTTGGACTGCCTTTTCCTTTTCTTCACCAATGCTTTCTGCAGACATGTGTGTAGGTCACTCAATAGTGCCACAGAATCGTCACCATTCTAAACAGAAAGACAGAAGAGCTCAAGATAGCTTGGGAAAACAGTATTGGCAAGGTGCTACATTTACTCTCAACACTTGAGATTTGCCACAATTTTCTTAATGGTTGCCCTTCCTGCGGGGTTTGTTAAAGTTGCCTACACATCTTTAAATTCAACAGATGCAGAGCAAACATTCAGTGATGAGATCAATGAGCATAGGCCCTGGAACAAAAAAGCTACAATTACAAAATTCCTGCTTGGGATTTCTTTCACAATCCAAAGAGATCATGCCTCACCTTCAATAGTGCTTTAAAGCCACTCACTAAAAGAACAGGAATCGATGTGGTTCCCTGTTGAATGTTTCAACTGCAGCATGTGGCCATCCATGATGAAGGGCAAGCTGTACGGTTCAGCTTTTTTTGTACATGGCAGGGAGTGGAGAGGGGTAACAAAAATAATGACAAATGCCAAGAAAAGGTGTTCTGGATCAGACAATATCTAGATTTGATGAAAATGTACCTGCCACCTGGAATATTCCTGGTAATTTGGGATTCTCAACACATTTACCAGTCAACAGCGTAACAGTTAGCTCAATCCCAGATGGCGGCAGTGGAGCTTCTGTGGCAGGAAACTAGTGAAACATTTAGCAGGCTAACAATATAAATGTGAGATACTATTGCTGAAGAGACTCCTCGATACACTGGAACAATACATTCACTCATTCTACACATCATTTCAAAGTATGTGTGTTTGTCACAGGATCATTTATAGCTGTTGGCTACAAAATCAAGCTGCAAAGGGAGTAATAGGTTTCAATTCCCTTCTTCTCATCTCCTAATGCCACCCTTAGTAGCAATGAAGTTTAACTTAATGTTGAGGCCCATCAGCCAGAAAATTGGAAGATTTTGAGAATGCGCTTTCATAAAGCCAGACGGAGGGTTGCTCAATGACAAGACTGGTGTCTCTAGCGTGGGGTGGATTGAGAACCTGCATGGAGACTCAGTTGGAATTCAGCCAATTGTAGAATGAACTATGTCCCCAAGGGTGCTGGGGTACTAACAGAAGCTGTGCATGAATGCTGATCTACTGTTTCCTTATCAAAAGACCAAGTGGCAGACTAATCACCTTAAACCCAGCAAATGAGATGGCTGCCACTTGACAATCAATGAACTGTCTGGTTTAACATAATACATAACAAGATAAAATTGCACTGCTTGCCAATCTTTTGCAGGTACTCAAGATTCTAACTTTGCCTCTATGGAGTTTGCCAATCTATTTATAAGGAAGGAAACTTGCTATCCTTGTCGACATGAATGCGATCAACCAGCAAGTGGCCTAGCTAGTCAGTTAGTCCCAAAGGGTGGACCTGTCTCCCCTCAGGCTAATTTAGAGATGAATAATAAATACCAGCCTTGCCAGTGGCCCTCATATCTGAAGCACAAAGTAGTTCTGTGAAGAATGACTCCTGGTGGGTGGTACCAGGGGAGAGTGGCAGAGCTGACCTCCTGCTGTCCACATTGGTTTGATGCTTTCAGGAAAGGAAGGAAGTTAACAGAAGACCATGTGGTTCATCACTTTCTGCAGACTTCAGACAAAAGATGATTTGAACTCATCAGGATGAGAAATTTTTCCAGATACTGTACATTATACTGCTCTTAAAAGATACCAAATCTATTAAGATGCTTGCATTTAAATTGCACTGTTTTACCAGTCCCTGCTTCCCAGACACTGGGCTGATGTAATATGGCTGAAAGGTTCATATTGCATTAAAGAAACCTATGGGATATTGAGAGTGACCAAGTACCTTGAAGAGATGAATGCCCACGAGCAGGAAGAGCAACTGAAAGGCTGAAATCTCCAACTGCTCTGATTTCTTTGAATTTTTCTGCAGATCTTTGACAGACTGGAGCATTCTGTGAATGAACAAGTTAACTCATGAGCACATGCAGTGACCACTTCAATGTATTCAGTGACAAACATGGGTCAACTTAGCACAAGGAATGTTCTAATTTTAGCATACATGGCACAGATCTATTTTGTTACATCCTGATTTTGATTATATAAGAAAAATTGACTATGTGAACATTTCTGGTTGATTTTAACAGGATATAGCCATAGTGGCAGCTCGACAGTGAACCATTAACTAGTCCAATCAAAGATAGCTAGACCCAGAATAATACACAAAATATGAGATAATCCAGCCAGGTCTAGCTCCGAAGGAATAGGGGGAAAAAGAACGGAATTATGATTGAGCTGTCTCTTGGTGGTGTAGTGTTAAAATCACTGGACTACTAATGCAGAGGCTGAAGTTAATGCTCTGAGGAAATGGGTTCAAATCCCATCACAAACACCAGTGGAATTTAAAATCTATTCATAAAATTGGAATATATAACAAGTTTCCATAACAGTGACCATGATGACAATTTTTTTTTAAAACAACAATCAATCTGGTTCACTAACAACAACAGAAATTGCTGAAGAAACTCAGCACATCTGGTAGCATCTTTTTCGAAAGGATCATTGGATTCTAAATGTTAACTCTGCTTCTTTCTCCCCAGATGCTGCCAGATCTGCTGAGCTTTTCCAGCAACTTCTGCTCTTGTTTCAGATGTTCAGCATCCACAATTCTTTGCTTTATCTGGTTTGCTAACATCCTTTGGGCAAGAATACCTGCCTTTGCCATCCAGGCTGACTACATGCAACTTGAAACCCCTAGCAATGTGATTGCCTGCCCTCTGAAATGGTAAGCCACCCAGATCAAGGGCAATTAGGGGCAAGCAACAAATGCCAGCAAAACCCACTGTCCCATGAATGACTAATGAGAAAAAAAAATTGTTCGTACTATCTTTAATTCCCACATGCAAGAGTATTTTCCATCTTGCAGCTATCTACATCCAACAGGAGCACCCCCAGTATAGTCATAGAGTTGTACTGCACCGAAACAGACCCTTCAGTCCAACCTGTCCATGCCAACCAGATATCCTAAATTAATCTAGACCCATTTGTCAGCATTTGGCCCATATCCCTCTAAACCCTTCCTATTCATGTACCCATCCAGATGCCTTTTAAATGTCATAATTATACCACCTCCACTGGCAATCTCCAACACCCCAGGGGAAATAGCCCCAGCCTACTGAGCCTTTCCCTATAGCTCAAACCCTCCAACCTTGGCAACATCTGTTAAAAATCTTTACCGGACCCTTTCAAGTTTAACAACATCTTTCCTATAGCAGGGAGGAAGGTGAAATTGAACAAGAGAACCCTACATTGGCTTATTTGTCTGATCCTTGGCTTTCCAAAAGTGGGAAAGCATTTATTAGACTGTGACCCCAGGCACCTTCCTTCACAAATTAATTAAACACTCACTTAAGATAGGAGCAAATATAGATTTTACAAATGCTCAAACACCTCAAGGATGCCCAAAATGATAGCACACCTGTTCTAGATAACTTATCCATACCATTTTCTCACAGACCAGGTAACATTTGTATTTAATTATTTCCTGAAGGCAGATAGTCTTCCCTCCAGCCTTCAATCATGGAGAAAGCCATTCCAGGATTTGATCAAATTGGTAAAGTTCGGCTTCAGCATCTTCCTCTCCCTGAACCTACAGTTTTATTTATTATACTTGCCTATGCTGGAGCTTCCCTTCTCTATATCTGCCATGCTCAGACTGTGTAAGAGAGAAGCTATCTCCCTCCGATTTCAGATTACATCATCACGTGATCAGGATTGGCACTCCACTGCAGTACTGAGGCATTGCTGCCAGGTCAGAAGCATCATCCTTTGGTCTATCCTTTCAACTGGGGACAAAAGGTCACAAAGAGCACAATAACGGGATAGGGGAGTTTTCCTCAGTCTCATTAAAGTGCATACCTCAACCAAATTCACCAGAAACAATTGAAAAGTCATTCATCACATTTTTTGCTATTTTTTGAAGAACTTGTTATGCTTAATGGCTGCTACGTTTGTGTACAGTTCCTGTTTGACCAAGCTATAAATGTAACACATCAAGAACCGTCAGAGACAAATATTAATGGGGTAATAAACCGCATCATATAGGAGATACCTAGTACATTCTGTTGTAAACGGAAACATTAAAAAAAAAACTTGCATTTATATAGCACTTCACGAGACCAAAGCGCTTTACAACCCATTAAACTTTTTTAATAGGGTACACAATGAGGGCAATGCAGGGAATGCAGTCAAATTTGTGCACAGCAAATTCCTACTAACAGTAAGGAAATAAATGATTACTTTAACAGGGCAAGTAGCATTCCTACCAATGAATAATCCAGGCACCGGATTGTGCATTATTGGCAGAGTTTTACTACTTTGAACGATTATACATCCAGGGCAGATGCTTAAGATAGTATTCAGGAACAATTGCACTAAAAGGCAGACTGATAGGCCCACATAAAAGGCTTCCTACAGTGACACTAATTAGGTTTGGGTTACATACCGGTCCCAGGCCTCTCTCTGCTCTTGCGTAAAGGGTTGGACAAGTGTGATGGAGTCCTTCTTTGACAGCAGGGAATCAGCGTAACAAACCACAGAGTAGATCCACATTTTTCCATCTGCTGTAAATCCCAGCAAGCGTTTTTCATTCTGGCCAACTGATTCAGTGGAGTTGCCCAGTGGAGGTAGGGAATTCAGATGGTTCAACAGACTGGGGATATCAAAAACATACACGTCTTGATTATGCAGTATGTGTCACCATGGATATTAAACAATGTGCCATCAATGATGTGGAGGAAGAGGTGAAAAGTAATCTCCTAAGTTTTATTAATTTTAAACTCTCTGGAAATCCAGAAATACAAAGATAAAGGCTGCATTTTTTAGGACGCAAAGTGCAAAAGCAAAGTCTCTAAAAGCTTACCCAAAGAAAGAATTTGCAATTGCATTCCGGGTGGTTAGGTTCAGAGGAATGGTCAGTGTCGCCTCAGTCTCTGGGATATCAGGTGTTTGCTGTTCAGTCACAAAGAAGGTGTGGAAGAAAATGAATCTGGATCCAAAAAGATGGAAAGGTATTAGCTTAGCTTGAAACATAGAATCATGGAAAGAGACCCTTCAGTCCAACTTGTCCATGCTGACCAAATTTCCCAACGTAAACTAGTCCCACTTGCTTGCCTTTGTCCCATATCCCTCTGAAATCCCATCCCTGAGCACTATCAATATCATCACCGGAGGCAACTGCTACTAAGTGAACTTAGCAGCAGCCTGGCCTTTTCTCCAGGTACTTTGTTGGTGAAAATGGTCTTTGCACATAGTTAGCTTTGTGCCCTAGCCAAGATAACTGCTGAGACCTAAATCCATGATGACAAATACCTTTACAGTTCAGTAAAAGAAAGGTTTGCATCTCATCAACTGGGAAGCAGCCTAGACGTAGGTCCGGTCACCTCCCCCATCACCGAATAAGACAGAACACGAAACAGCTCAGATACAAGATATCAGATCAACTTGGTACTTGACCTGCTGCCCCTGGCCATATTCATAGCCACTATGAGCTCTCAGAAATGAATAAGTTGAAATTGAGGTAGTAAAATTTATAGTAGCAAGTCCTGAGAAGCTACATTATGTACAGCCTCATGCTTTGCCTTCTGACCTGGTAATGTCCATAACCAGGTCTTCCTCTTTCCTCACTTGATTATTATCCACAATTGAGGTGAGCCGTGCAACAATCCACATTCGCAGCCTTGTCACCGAGTGTTGCATTCTGTAAAATATCAGGGAGAGTCAATTCGAACAGTTTCAGCATGACATACCAAAGCACTTTTACAGCTGTCAGAAAGATAGCCAACAGGCCCAAAAGCAATCCGTCATGGGAGTGGGGGGAGGAACCACGGATACGTGGAAAATAGGAACAAGAGCAGGCCATTCGGTCTGTCAAGCCCACTCCATATTTCAACATAATCATGGGTGATCTCGATCTCAATGCCATATTCCTGTGCTCTCCCCACTCCCCTTGAGTCGTTTAGCGTCCAGAGATCATTTTTTGACCTCACCTCTGCGTACTTCTGTGGTAGAGAATTCTACAGGTTCACCATTTAGTGAAGAAATTTCTCATTTAGTCCAAAAATAGCTTATCAAATATCTTGAAAACTATGATGCCTTGTTTTGAACCCCAGCCAGAGGAAAATCATCCCTGTATCCAAACTGCCAGCCCTGTCAGAATGTTAAGTTTCAATGAAGTCCCCTCTCTAATTTCTAAACTCCAGTGGAAGATAATCATTCAACCACCCTGTTCATTGCATCTTCAAGCCTCTTATACATACACCTTTCTCAGCTTGGCTGAATTTAAAATCCATGCTGTTCATTTACGATTAACTACAGTAGGTTCCAAGGTTTGCAAGGGGGCAAAAAAAGGCACCAGCTGGCCATTTTGTTTTCACCACCCATTTTGAAATTACGGCAAAGATAATTAGCTGAGGTGTAAAGGGGCATCTGATGTGCCATACCCCTCTTTAGCAATGTAGAAAACAGGAATAGCAGCAGGCCATTCAGCCGATCAAGTCTGCTCCTTTCAGTCAATATGATTATTGATAATATGAACACCCACCTCCAATGTCACATTTTTGAGTTCTCCCCATACCCCTTGATGCCTTCAGTATTGCAAAATGAATTTCTTTGTTAAATATAGACAACTCGGCCTCCATAGTCTTATGGGATGCGTTAACCCTGATTTCTCTCCAGAGATGCTGGCAGACTTGCCGAGCTTTTCCAGCAATTTCTGTTTTTGTTACTCCCATGACCTTATTTTGGGACTTGAAATCTGTCTCAACCCCCAAGTAGGAGGAAGAGGTAGAGGGGTGGGGGAAAGGCTGCGTGCCTTGGGCTCCTCAGCCGCACATTGGGACATCCTGCCTTTACGGAGGGAAGCAAGGAACAGTGGAGAGAGGTGGTAAATTGTAGGATTGGTATTTGGGAGCTTGGGGCCAGGTTAACTAACTGGCTTTGATTTTATCTACCATCTTACAATCTGGGGGGTGGGATGGTTTCTTACTTTTGAACCAAACACTCAATAAAATTTGATCTCAATTAGGAATTCTGACTCCTCCAATCTGATTTTTCTGCATCCTTCATCAGTTTGAACATAGGTACGTATTACAGGGAGTCTGAAATTTGAATTGATCAGATATACAAATGACTTATTTGGTTTTAGATGACTTTATGTTGACGGCACAGCTGCCACATCACTTCATCTGACTCTCTTCAATTGATCTTTGATATTCATGCACATGCAGATGCACTCATGAATGGTTTAATCCAGGGGTCTCAACAACAATCCCATCCCCTATACCCCAGCCTCCCATGGCCTGACCAAGCTGCTGCTTATTTTCTTAACTGAGAGCTGGTCACCCTGTTTGGGACTAATAACTGACAGCGTGGCTGAACCTGGTTATGGTGAAACAGCCAGAGTTAGACAAGTGTGTTATCTCAGCGATGTGAACGGCTGGAGGAGAGAATGATCCCTCTTGAATGATCCAAACTGAGACAGTCACAGGACTTCATGCCAATAGCAAGCTTGGCTCTGCAGTCATCTAGTGGCATCTCCTGTTTAAATGTGGTATTATGGGGTGGTCCAGTGAACATACCCCCATCTACATCAACAGAACTGAGGCTGAGAGAGTGAAGAGGGTCAAGTTCCTCAGAATGACGATAACCAACGACCTGTCCTGGACATCCCATGTAAGTGCGACAGCCAAGAAGGTACAACAGTGCCTCTTCTTCCTCAAGCGGCTCAGGAAATTTGGCATGTCCATAAGGTCCCTCACCAACTTCTACAGATGCACCACTGAAAGCGTACTGTCCGGATGCGGAAACTGCTCTGCCCGACAGAAAGAAACTACAGAAGGTGTCTGGGCTGGGCACACCACACCCATCATGGAAGCCAACCTTTCATCCATGGACTCTATTTACATGGCTCACTGCCACAGAAAGGTGACCAACATCAAAGACCCATCACACCCCGGTAATGACCTCTTACAGACTCTTCCGTCAGGCAGAAGATACAGAAGCCTGAACACACGCACGAGCAGGTTGAGGAACTGCTTCTTTCCGAACGTTATCAGACTGTTGAACGGACTCTAGTCTCAATACTGTAACCTGCAATGCCTCTAAGTCTTTTTGATCTGTACATCCTTTGCTTGCTGTGATCTGCCTGTACTGCTGTAAACAAAGCTTTTCACTGTATTTCGCTACACATGACAAAATCAATCACTACTGCACAACTTACAGGCCAGGTCGTTGCTTGTCCTCTTGTCGTTTGGTGCTGAAATCCAAGCAGGCTTCAAGGTCTGGATTAATGAACATATTTTTCAGCCAATTGACATAGTTCAATAAAACTGAGGGCTGTAAGTGACGGATCACTTTCCAATAGCTAGGAATCACAGGGTAACCCTGGTTAGTGAGGCACGAGAACTTGGTAATTACTGTGAACTGCTTCTCAGCATCCTGGGTGCTTTCAAGAAAGGAGTCAACGTAGGTCTCCATTTCTGGTGCAAACTTGAACCTGTCTGGCACCTGAAAGAGAAATGTTGTAGTTAATGATCTGATCCCCATCCACAGGTCCATTTGGCACAATGCTGCATTACATTCCGGAGGACAAAATGTGGACACATCCGAGATGACCCACCTATAGAGCCACTTTTAAAGTAGAAATATTCCCAAGACAGCAGTGTAAATCAAAAAAAAAATCAACCGTGGACCACAGAATATGATATTAGGAGGATGTGCTGGACATAGTGACTGAGGGCGGGATCAATGGATCCAGCTAATAGCACATATGTAAAAGTGGACCAGCTTAATGATAACAAGGATGTGTGGTCAGAAGCTTAGCCCAGGGTCAGTATGGAAGATCAGCCTGAGTTAGGGTCAGATGGTGGCCAGGGGAATAAAGTTGTGGTGCAGCCTGACGACAAAGATTTTGGACACTCCAATAACTAATTGGACAAAATCTCAGTACACTTATGTTGGAACGTCAGGTGAGTAATCTGGCAGGGCAGAGGTAGATAGGTTATTTTTAAAAGAACTGAAGAGGGCAGTATGATGGCTCAGTGGTTAGCACTGTTGCCCCACAGTGCCAGGGACCTGGGTGTGGAGTTTGCACACCCTCCTCGTGTCTGCGTGTACTTCCTCCGGGTGCTCTGGTTTCCTCCCACAGTCCAAAGATGTGCAGGTTAGGTGGATTGGCCATGGGAAATGTAGGGTTACAGGGATTGTGTCGGACACTCTTCAGAAGGTTGGTGTGGACTTGATGGGCCAAATGGCCTGTTTCCACACTGTAGGGATTCTATGATGATTTTTTAAAAAAACCCACATGGGACGTATTACTGCAGAGCTGCTCTGCTCACTACTACACTCCATTCCACCTACAGACCACAGCAGAAATTGGAACCATTTCTTTGGGCCAGTCTGCACAGCTGAACCTTTGGTTGACTGGAAAAGAAACTGAAGACTTCAGGTCTTAAACTGAGGGACTTTGTCAACTCTGGAGCCCCTTTTTTTGAAAAAAAAATTTCTTCTATCCAACAGAACCACAGAATTTTGTACTTACTTCTACTATACAACTATTCAAACTGCTCAGTGCAGTTAAAAAATAAAGTTGTGAAGAAAAGTGTAATGCAGCTTACGGGACAGTCGGCAGTTAAAAATAAACCACAAGTTCAGTTAATGTAGGCCTCTACATAGCCACAAAATAGAGATGACTTCCTGGAGCAGCACTTAATGCAAAAGGTCAGCCAGTTGAGCCCAGGGTGCTTTTATTGTAAGACCAGCAACAGTCCAATTACATGGGTGAGTATTTGCCTCATACAGAAGCAGCAAGGCAATGGTTATACAATTAGGGGCTGGCAAGAAGTGTCAAAGAATCCATGTTCTGGGCCTGAACAAATTCCTTTTCAAACTCACTCCCTTCTCTGTGGCTGTTATGCTTGGCCCCAGATTGTTTATCTGGCCATCAGTGTCGGGTGAGACTTGACTGCAAATGAAATTAACGTCTTTGTGCACGAGTTACTTTCCTCCATAGATTATACACTCCTTTTTACATTAAGCAACTTGCTAGCTTTGGCTTAGCAGTAGCTCCACTCCAAAAAATGAACACAATACTTAAACTGGCACTGAAGGTATGCAACGCTGTTAGCCAATCTATATCCCATGACCAACATTGCACTGGTTGTTTCCCACATTACTACTGCGGCTACAGTTCAAAAGTACTTTGGGATATCTTGAGGTTGTGAATGTTGCTTTGAAAGGACAAGTTTTTAAAAAATTTCTTGCTGCACCCAGAAGCCTCACCACAGCAAGGGAGCAATGCTGGAATGTTGAACAGTTTGAAAAATGCAAGCATTATAAACTTCCAAGATTGGTGCAACTCATTAATGTACTAATTGTGAGTGGACAAAACAGGAATGACAAAGTGTGCATTGGCAAGTGGGGCAGTGGGGAATGCACAGTAGATGAGGTGAGCAAGCAGCAGGATGCAGTGAGAGGGAGAGTTAGCACATCGAGAAAGAGACCAAGAGAGTCAATGGGTGACAAAGGCAACAAAGTGGACTGGAAGGTGGTTTCGAGGGGCACTTTGGGTAGATTTACTGCAATACTTCACTGGAGGGAAATACAGAATTTTAAAGTGACAATTTCTGCATCGTGTGAAGTATGGGCTTGCATGTTTTCATGCGCTCCAAATACACACGTAGTTGTGAAAAAGTTCAATCAGGAGGCTGCATTTGGGACAGAGGTCATCCTTTACCCACTCAAAATTTGAGTGCTCAAAGAAGCGGGAATTTTAAATGACTGACAGCAAGTCGTCGTAAGCCCCACTTCTGCAGTACAGCACTGCACTGAAAACTAGGGTTTCCTCGCAGTTCACTCGGCTATTTCAATGGTCTTCAGGCCAGCTTCTCACCTTTTGGTTTCTTCGTTTAAGAGGGAGATGTCAAGGAGCACTCAAAGGAGGAAAAAGGAGGAGAGAATTTCAGATATCAAAGCCTTGAAGTTGGTGATATGTTGTCAAAGGTGAAGCAATTAAAACTCAAGATGCTCAAGAAGCCTGAAATTGAGGAGTATAGACTTTGCAGAAAGCTGTACAGCTGGAGAAGATTACAGAAATGGAGGAAGTGAAGACATCAAATAAAAGGACATGAACAGAGTTACTTGTTGTGCAAAGGCTTCAGGTCCCCGGAGGAACCTTGTGATGATGCAATGGAGCTGCTCCTCATTGGACATAAATAGAACAGTGGACACGGAATTAAGAAAAACAAGCAAGAAACACACATCAAGAGCTGGGCAGAAGCTTGAAGACTAGCTGCGTAAACTTTCTAAACACATCGAGCATGGGTTGACTAACATTAGGTAGTGGAGTTCATCAAACAGTCTTTAGCTAACATAACATTAAGATGAGAGCCTGGTACATCTCTGATTGTCATAAACCATAATATTTAGTCTTACTTTGTAATAAACCGTGTTAAAAATAAGACCATAAGACCATAAGACAAAGGAGTGGAAGTAAGGCCATTCGGCCATCCACTCTGCCATTTAATCATGGCTGATGGGCATAAGCCCAAGCCTGAAGAGAGTTCTTGACCTTGCCTTCTTCTCAACTAGCCTGCCTTAAACCCAAACTCAAGGATGTGGGCATAAAACTATACAAAAATAGATTACTTACCCAGGAACAAACAAACAAACAAACATGAACCGATAAAGTGGTGATGCATGATTAAGACTTGGCGTAAAGACATGAGCAGAGTTTTGTATCAAAGGTTATCGAAGATA
The DNA here is from genome assembly GCA_024137785.1 of Ginglymostoma cirratum. Classification (NCBI taxonomy): domain Eukaryota; kingdom Metazoa; phylum Chordata; class Chondrichthyes; order Orectolobiformes; family Ginglymostomatidae; genus Ginglymostoma; species Ginglymostoma cirratum. The sequence continues at coordinate 10,384,205 of JAHRHZ010000095.1, read as the reverse complement.
GAATGTGGGAAGCTGGCCGGGAGTACATAGGAATAGTCAAATGTATGCTTCCGATTGAGGATGGAGGTATGTGCAGATTCCTTTTTAGGCCTACTCCTCTGGTCATCAGGAATTTTAATTTTACCAAGGTGATAACATGGTTAATTGTACACCTTTAAGACTATATCTGGTTTTATCTTAGTTTTATCTTTAGCTAAAGAACAAGATTGTTGCAAACATTAAACTGTATAAAATAGATATGGCTTAGACTCTAAAATCCCAAAATTAACTGAGACAAATGAATGTAACAGACTATGGTCAAATATGCCAGAGATCACATCAGACAGCAAATGTGATCAAGATACGTCTGACGGATTTTTCAAATTCTCCAGACACTAGTAACACAGTGGTTCACCAAACCTTATTAAAACATTATGAGTGAATCCAACTGTTCAGCTGTGGCCACCTGGCTTTGAAACTTCAAGAAAAACTCTGACATGGATTGCTGCTTTGACTGTTCATGTCATGGAGGTACACCTTCCTTTCCTGCGCCCAGTCTCTCCTGAGAATTTAAAAGCTGCACCTCAGCTCTTACTCAAAGGCCAAAATCCAGCTTTTCAGCGACAACTGGTACCATGTGGTGGATCTCGAGTGTTCTAATCTTGCTTATTTGCACAAAGCAAATAATGCTGAGGGTTTCCTTCACCCTCATTCGCACATGCCCTGAACAATCAATGGCACTGAGCTTCAACTGATCATCCCTGCTTGTATAACTTTTCCTGAGGACTAACTTCAACACTTCGCTGACTTCCAGAACTTCTTCTGACACTCTGGCTCCACAACCCAGTGGACTTAAGTCACCTTCTCAGCAGCAAAGCCTAACAATTCTTTCCTATACCATACACTGCCTCAATCTCACAGTCATTTTATTTAAACTAACCAAACTTCAATCACTCCTGACCTGGTTTTGAATGGATCCTTTGAAAACTTGTAATAGCCCCACCTCATTGTTAAGTGGAACTGAATTTAATAAACCAACAGTCAAATGTAGCAGCCCTCTGGAAGGGTCTGTTCCCTTAATGCTATAACGTTCACTGAGCGCTGGCTTCTACAGCATAAACTGTATACAACACAAAGGAAAAGATCATCACGCCAGCAACAAAGTTGCAAAGAGGGTTTTAGCAGCAGAAGAGCTCAGGTGGTGTTACAGAGGTAGAGAATGGAGTGACGGCGTGAAATGCGCAATTTTAAATCTCATCTAAGGGACAATCATGTCACCGAGATTCAGTCAGGCTGGTTCACAGAGAGGGAGAGAGTCAGTGGCTCACGAACGGGAGTGGAGGCTGAAGGCAATGATTTTGGTCTCCTAAAAATCTAACTGGATCAAAGTTTTGCTCACCCACTACTGGAAGTCCAATAAACAGAGTGACAATTCAGAGACGTGAAGGTTTTGAGCTGACGGACAGAAGTTAATCTAGATCAATGCTTTCCAAACATTCCTTTTCCCCCATTGCGACCTCATTCCAAGGCTTAAAAATTTTTGTGGTTCCTCAATGAGCAGTGGGGAGGGACTTATTAGAGCAAAGAGGGGTTTGGCCATTGCTACCTCAGATTTCATGGTCCTACTTGGGGCTCTGATTCCCACTTTGGGAAGCCCTGTTCCGAGATTCCAACATCAAGAGGAAGAAGACTGTATTAGATTTTTATTTTTATTTTCTGGGAAGCAGACCCTTGCCAACAACTTCTTTATTGAGTATTTAAGAAAAGGAAACCAATTCCACACTGCCTATATGACCTGTCTATTTCATGTCAGCTCCTTGCTGTACAGGGAACCCTATTTTGCGGCCACAGCATTGTAAAGACTGACAGGAAGGGGGTCCATTTCCTTTAATGCAAGGTGTACTCCTAGAGGCCCTCAATAAAACATTCTCTGTTCTGCTGTGTGTCAATTGAAGCAACTGTCTCCTCACAGTTTTACACTTCAGCCACACAGGCTGTAACCACACTGGTGAGGCAGTTTCAGCAGGAGGATCTCATTGGTTAACCAGCAGCTACTGCAGCAACCAGATTATCATCACTTACTTCCTGGACGCTTCGCTAACTCGGATCTCAGGCCACAAGAGGCCAGTGGATTGACAGTTAGTGCAGGTCATAGGCAGAGTTTGCAGGGACGATGCAAAAACACACATTTCAGTGAGAGAGTCACAAAGGAAGTTAAAAGGCAGCTGCCTTATGCTAATTTCTATAAAGGTCATTGAAGATCTTCACAAGTCACTACCCTGAATCTGTAATTATACCACAGTCTGTATGCTGTCTCTTGGAAAGAGAAAGGAAATACATTATAAAGGGTGGGTTGCTGCAAATTGTAAAGAAATGCTGCACTGGTGGCCTCCAACCAAACTCCAAATATTTCCCTTCAGCTTTTCTAATACACTTTCCTCCATTTATAAGTCAGTTGTCCTCTGAGCTTTCCCATTGTCCAAACAAATCCACCAAGCTGTTGAGAAATAAGGACCCAATGCCCTTCCTCCAACTTCAAACTAATTCAGAGTTCCAAAACCACAGAACTTCCCAAATTGATTAGAATTTTAAGGTACTCACTTATGTACAGGCATTCCCAAACTCACGACATTGTCTAACCATTATTTCTGGTTTCAGCTGGTCTTTCCCTACTTTTCATAATGTTTGTGAGCTTTGAATTGCACTTTTTCATTCCTTCTGGGGATCTGGGCATTACTGGCAAGGCTGACCATCTCAAGTTGCACCGAAATAGCAGTGAACCAGTATAGTCAGGTAGGAAGGCCAAGCAAGGATGTGGTCCTATGTTTTTATTAAGTTATTTATTCTTCCACAGGGTGACAGGACCAGCATTTATCCCTCATCCCTAACTTCCCATGAACTAGAGTGGCTTGCTAGGCCATTTCAGAGGGCATTTTAACATTCTAGCGCATTAACGTGGGTATGGAGTCACATGTAGGCCAGGCCAAGTAAGGACGACAGCTTCCTTCGTGAAAGGACATTAATGAACAAGATGGGTTTTTATGACAATTGATGGTGGTGTCATGGTCACCATTACTGATGCTAGCTTTATATTCCAGATGATTTTTTTTTTTTAACATTGAATTCAATTTTTTCCAGCTGCTAGGGTGGGATTGAATCTATATCGTCAGAGTCTTCGGACTACTAATTCAGGTATACGGCCACGCCTTTACCACCTCTCCGTAAATTCTTCATGGATGGGCAAGAGGCAAATTGGACAGGTTCAAACAGTAGGCTTGTGATTTAGAGAGGACATGCATTAAATCAAGACAGTTATTCCCACCTAATTAATGGCATTCTATTGTCATTGACTAAAATAGAAGGGGCATTTTACTCACTCTGTGCTCTTGTGAAACTCACATGTTACCACACACAATATTGACACCACCTTCCAATCTCCCAAGTGTGAAAAATTATTTATTGAGGGAGTTAAAAGTCCTCAAAATTGACAGTCAAACAAAATAACTTAGTTAAATCTTGTTAAGTATACACACTGCAAAAAATGCCTTCTTTATGATGATTACTGAGGCTAGTTTTCAATTTCAGATTTATATTATCTGAATTTAAATCTTCCCCTGGTGTCATGGTAGGTTTTAACCATTAGCCTGAGGTTGGGGGTTACTAGTTCAGGTACACTATCACCCAGTTATGCTTTGCAATTATCAAGAGAAAACTCTAGACTTGTTTGAAACTCTGAAGATTTAGCAGAATGAGTAATGCTGGCTCTGAGCCTCAATCTTCAGATAGCCACAAGCTACCACAGACCATTTAAGTGCACAATGATAGGTAATTGCTATGGCCCTTCTCAAGATCTAGAATTTCAACCATCATAAGAGTCAAGCTAACAGGCCCTTTGGTCCAAGCAGTCCATGCTGAACACAGTCCCACCTGTCTGCTCCTGACCCATACCTCTCCAAACCTTTCCCATTCATGTACTCATCCAAATGTCTTTTAAACATTGTAACTGTGCCCAAATCCATCACTTCCTCAGGAAGTTCATTCCACATGCGAGCCACCCTCTGTGTAAAATATTTGCCTCACATCATTTTAAAATCTCTCTCCTCTCACCTTAAAAATATGCTGCCTAGTCTTGAAATCTCCCATCCTACGGAAAAGACACCTACCATTAACCCTACCCATATCTGTCATGATTTTATGAACCTCTAAGGTCAACTCTCAACACTCTACGCTCCAGTGGGAAAAAGTCCCAGCCTTTGTTTATAACTCAAACCGTCCATATATGGCAAGATTCTGGTAAATCTCTTCTAAACCCTCTCTAGTTTAATAGTCAATACTCCTTAGTCAAAACTGCGTTTGCATTTGTCCCGTACAACAGTAATTGTGACCATGGAATCAACATAGACTGTCATGAAGAGGACATCTTTTGGACAGCACTGCAGTTAATCCAGAGAAGGTTCACTATGTGATTTGGGTTTGCAGGAACTTTCCGAAAGCAGAAGTTGAGTAGGTTGGACTTGTACTCACTGGATTTTAGAAGAAGAGGCAACATCATTGAAACATGTAGGATTCTTAATGGACTTAGCAGGATAGATGCTGAGAGGGATCTCACTGTATGCAAGCGCATGCTGCATTTCCTACATTTCAAGAGTCATTTCATTTCATAAATATTCAGCTGTAAAGTGCTTTGGGGTATTCTAAGGTGATGAAAAGTACAACACATCTTCAGTGTAGAATTTCTAAACCACGAAACAAAGTTGGGCCATACCTGAGCTGAAACCACGTGGTTCCCATACTGTCGCATCACCTCTCCCGTGAGAACAAGTTTAAGTTGGGGCAATGTTAGGAGCGGTAATACTGCACCAAGTAACCGGAAACACAGGTAGCTGAATGGGAAAAATAACAGAACAGACTTGCCATTAATAGGAGACAGCTTAGTTATATTCAAGGCTGTCAAATTAATTCATCAGCAGCACTTTGAGATCAAAACATACAAAATAAAAATACTTTTGTCTGTTGGTCTTCAGAAGGATGAGAGTTGATTTTACTGATATGTACAAGACCCTGAGGGGACTTGAGAGAGGACTGTCGCTGAAAGAATGATTCCACTTACAGGAGAGACTAGAACCAGGGGACACATTTAAAGATGGAGATGAGGAGGAATTTTTTTTTTCCCCTCTTAGGTTTTGAATCTGGAACTCACTGTTCTACACAGAACAGTGGAGGCGGGCTCACTGAATATTTTTAGGACAGAGGTAGAGAGGTTCTTGATTAACAAGGGAGTCAAAAAGTATCAACAACTGGCAGGAAACTGCACTTGATACCACAATCATATCAGGTTTAAAGGGCCAAATGGACTTCGCCTGGTCCTAATTTGCACGTAGGCTTGCATTTTCCCATGAAATAATTTCTGCTGTTGGATTAAAGGAATTGTCTCAAATTTCAGCTTAGTCCTCCTGACGAAAAGTTACATCCTGAAATATTAACTGACACTCTCACAGATGCTGCCAGGCTGGCTGAATATTTCCAGCGTTTCTGGACTTTATTGTAGAGTTCTGCATGTAACTTTTGGAGAAGTACTTTCTCTGATGTTGCTGAAGGACCATCTATAGCTTGGTTGTAATTGTTTGCTGCTCATCTGGCCAGTCTATTTGTGTCTGTGGCTTGCTAGAGGCAGAGAGGTTCATTGTAACTGCTAGCAAAGTGTCACAGTCTGAGATTAATTGTAACCATTTATGAAGTGCTTATGAAAGGGCAAATTTAACAGTGTGTAAAGTTCAGGCTCAAAACTAATGCTTCACTTTCTTTCATATTTTCTAAAAAAAAGTTAAGACACAAATCAAGCATTTTGAGCATATGCATACGGTAGACATGTCAAAAGGACAGGGACAGAGACCTAAGATTCTCTGCCATGTTAGGTCCTCAGGGCTACCACTAGGGGACACCACTGCTCTGCCATTGTGAAACCTAAAATCCAAACCACGGACTTATTTGAAGACACAACCTTTCAGAGGTTCATTCCTCCTCCAGGTGTCAGTGAGAGAGGTGGCATTGGACACAGCATTTAAAAGCAAAAGATCAAAGGGTCATGTAACTGGTGTTGTGTTGAATCTTTAGTCAGTAAGAAAGGATTAATATGCAAATTTCCAAATTTCTTTCAAGTCACTGCCCCCAAGATTTTATCCGTTCCCTTGGTTTACCAGAGGTGACGTCCCAGGTCAGACAATGCATTTTAGGTACGACGCCTTGTTTAGAATCTGGCTGTTAAGACTCACCACTGTTTGGCCAGTGGTCTCAGCTTCACCTCAAAAAAACCATTTAAAAATTGATCGAGCCACTGTGTTCTTTAAGTATTCACATTGTACATAATGTATATTTTACCACTTAGAAGGCAACACAATTAAACAACTTTAAATAAATCACTCAAAGACATTTCAGTAATGCAGCCCCTTTCAACTATGTGAACATTTGTGGAGGTATCTAAATGAGCACATGGCTGGAATTGCATCAACTTGTTGAGCGACATTATTCAAATTATTTTCTGGTATTGGCTCACATTTATACGAATTAAACACCCAAATGTTGAAATATTTCGGAATATGTTCCAAGTGATACATGAATGAGTTGTTGCTGATATGATAAGGCTCCAAGAGAAAATAGTCAGTTTGCGGATGACAGGGAAACTAGTAGCACAACAGACAGTGAAGAAGGTTTTCTAAGATTAGAAGAGGGATCTTGATCAAATGTGTCAATGGACTGAAAAATGGCAGATGGAATTCAATGTGGATAAATGTGAAGCGTTGCATTTTGGTAAACAAACAGCAGCAGGACTTACACAATTAATGGTAGGGCCTAGGGAAGTGTTGTAAGGCAGAGGGACCTAGGGGTGCAGGTACAAAATTCTTTGAAGTTTGCATCACATATAGACAGGGTGGTTAAAAAGGCATTTAGCACGCTTGCTTTCATTTGTCAGTCCTTTGAGTGTTGAGGTGTACAAGACATTGGTGAGGCCTCTTCTGGAATACTGTGTTCAGTTCTGGTTGCCCGGTTATAGGAAGGATATTATCAAACTGGAGAGGGTTCAGAAGAGATTTACAAAGATGTTGCCAGGTCTGGAAGGTTTGAGTTATAAGGAAAGGCTGGATAGGCTGAGACTTTTTTCACTGGAGCGGAGGAGGTCGAAAGGTTACCTTATAGAAGTTTATAAAATGATGAGGAATATAGATAGGGTTAATGGCAGGTGTCTTTTCCCTATGATGCGGGATTTCAAGACTAAGGAGCATTTTTTCAAGGTGAGGGGGGAGAGATTTTAAAAAAAAAAAGGGGGCAAATCTTTTACACAGACGGTAGTTTGTATGTGGAATGAACTTCCTCAGGAAATGGTAGATATGGACGCAATTACAATGTTTAAAAGGGATTTGAAGAAGTACATGAATAGGAAGGGTTTGGAGGGATATGGGTCCGAAGCAGGCAGGTGCAACTAGTTTAGTTTGGGAATACTTTTGGTATGGACTGCTTGAACTGAAGGGTCTGTTTCCGTGCCGTATGACTCTTATAACATGTAAGAATTGAGTGATGTCTTACATAGACACAATGTGCTAGAAATACTGAACAGGTATGGCAAAAAACAGTTACAGTTTCAGGATGAGGTGTCCTTTCAGCAGATTCTGATACTGTTAAATGGCAAATGCACATTCACTTTCACTGAAATGCCAGAAATGTTTGTCCACCAGTTACCAGTGGAACATGATCACTCATTCACGCAGGAATAGTACCTCAGCAGCAGCACAACAAAAATCTTTCCCTAAACCCCAGTTTGATGCTGTAGATCAAGGCAATTAAAGCATGAATCGTATAGGTCAAGCTTCCCATCAACAGGGACTACAACAAACGACCATTCCCATTTCCCAAAGGTCCCACGTAATGTCCAGAGACAGGTGAAAGCTGTAATAACGCCTCACAACCAGCACAACCTTTACAAATTTTACAAATTTACAAAAGCAAACAACTTAAAAGCAAAATAATGCAATGTGGGAGATCAGAAGTGAAAACAAACTGTGCTGGAGAAACTTGCCAAGTCTGGCAGCATCTATGGGTTCAATATGACTCTCCTTTCGAATCAAAGAGCAAACCTAAATTCAGTTCTGAAGAAGCGTTATAGTGCAGGCTAAGTCATTTCATCTTTCCATAAATGTTGCCAGACCTGCTGAATTTCTCCAGCACTTTCTGTTCTTACATCAAATGCACTCACTTGGTAGTGGGGACCATCCAGCTTTGGTATGTCTTCTATGCGTGAAAGTACAGACCCCATCACCCACAGTCAAGGCACTTGTGAATGTGACTAGCCCACAATAATCAATGGCCAGCGAAACATTTGACAGGGTTTTAAAAGTGAAATATATTGCAAAGCCAATACCATCACTTAACACAAAACTGCAAGCAAAAATAGCTACTGAGTAGTTTAATTGGAAAGCCACATTTTAAAGTTTCTGATGTAAAAACAAGTTAAGCAGATGCAAACAATAGCTAGTTGGCCAATGGAGAAAGATAGCCAACATGTCAGGTTAATAACCTTACGTCAGAACTGGACAAAATGAGAGATGAAAGGTTTTAGGCCAAGTACAGATCCGGAAAGGTGGGAGGAGCTGGGTGTGGGATTGGCGCTTTCAGACCAAAAAGCAAGGCCAGCGATAGGGTGAAAGGGTGCTATGAAATCCTGTCCCCTTGTACTTGCTTAAAACCTGTTACCGCAGTTTCTTCGATGTTTGATGAAAGGTCACTGACTTGAAACGGTAGCTCTGCCTTCCACTCCCATTGTCCGCTGCCTGACCTGATTAGTTCCACAATATTTATGAATGTCTCATAAGTTAACCACTAATAAATTAACCTTTCAAGTGAGGAAATATATCTTAGTACAGCGGTTCTGAAAGATGCAAGTTTTCAAATCCTCTGCTATAATTGATTTCTAACAAAAGTACACTCAACAATGCTATGAAACAAACAGCATGCACAGAAGTTGAGCCCAAACAACTGTCTGAAATAGACCGACTTAATATGGCCAGGAGATCTACAAACACCCTGGCACTCTACTTTTCCTGGAAACTAGAGGCGACATGCATTTAAAAGAAAACAAATCAGCAAAGTCACATCTCACACTGGTTGACAGCACATACTTTTAAAAGAAAAATCAGGCTTTTTTGTGCACAGGTTGACGTGCATTGCTCCCTAAGCCATGAAATGAACAACAACAGGCTTTGTAACACAGCATTCAATATAGTTAGCTCATTGGAGACATGAGTTTGAAAGTTGGCTTGATGAATTTTATACTGGACAGCAAATAGCAAATGCATTGATACACAAGGCACTGGTTTGTAGGTCACAAAACCTACAGGATGTCACAACTTAGACATCACCTTCACTGTATATTTAACCACTAGTTTCTCAGAGAACAAAGAAGAATTATTCTAAAGCTCTCCCTTCCCTGCCTGTTCTAGACCAGGAGACCTATTTGGCACTGGGACATACAGGCTAGAAAAAGACTAGACTGGACATGTTAAAATAAAACAAAGAACTGTGGATGCCGGAAATCTGAAACAAAAACAGAAACTGCTGGTGAAATTCAGCAGGTCTGGCAGCATCTGTGGAAAGAAAGCAGAGTTCACATTTTGAGTCCAGGTACTCTTCATCAGACCTCTGATCATAGAGGGTTAGTATCAGCCTATGTTAGGGGGAGCCGGAAGAAAACATTAATTCTACCTGCAATTCGGTAGTCCTTCTGACAGCAGATTAGGTGACCTTTGATTCTTCAGAACCTGGTGGGTAGCATTTGTCCCAGAGTTGGACTTCCAATCACATATCCTGCTCAACTCATCTGCTGCAGGAGCCTTCATCCATGCCTTTGTCACCTCTAGCCATGACCATTCCTGATCACCTTCCAATATTCCACCTCTGTGTAATTAGCGCATCTAAAACTACTCGCCCATACCCTAACACAAACCAAATATGTTGCACCTATCCTCACTGACCTACGGTGGCCTCCATTTTGGTAGTGCTAAGATCTTCAAATTCTCATCCTTGTTTTGAAAATCATCCATGGTCTTACCCCCTCCCTATCTGTGTAGGTTCCTCCCTTAATACAACCTCTGCATTCTTCAAACTCTTGACATCTTGCACACTCCTAGTGTCAATGCTCCATCACTAGTGTGCCTGGCTCCAAACTCTGAAATGCCCTCCTTAAAGCTCTCCAACTTTATGGCTTTCCTCAAGCCCTAATTCTTTGAATAGGCTTTTGGCCATCTGCCTTAACCTCGCTTTATGTGAATTGGTATCAAGTTTGTTCAGAATGCTCTTGTCAGTTAAAACAAAACCACAGTACATTTTATATTAAAAATGCTGAACGAATACAAATTGCTGTTACTGTTGGACCTATTTCAAGTTTAAGTCGTCAGAACTTAAGCACAGGACTCAGGACTTGAGCACAGAAATCAAACAGTTCACCACAGCGTTGACCAAAAGAAGAGCTGCACTGATAGAGGTGCCTTCTTTTGAGCCCACTTCCTCAGGTGGATAAAAAGGATTCACACAATATATCAAACAGGAGCAGGATAACTAAACTGGGTGCCCTAGCCAATATTCGTGCCTCAACTAAATAACTAAATCAGATTACCTGTTCATTATCGTGATCCCGTTTGAGAGATCCTGTGCACAATCTGGCATTAACATGTCACTGCCTAGTGTCTCAAGGCAGGCTGGTGTACAAAATCACCTGGAGTTATTTGATCTATTGTCAAAAGGTTCTGCATTGGCATCCCACATTATGATTGCAAGCTCTTGACTGTACACTGATGCCACTTGGATGGTCACTATCACGTACCAGTTGGGCCCCGTCTGGGATTTGAGCAAGCCATTCTCTACCAGCTCCTTCCAGAAAGTTTCAAATGTGTCCTCCTTCAAGGTGACATGCACCAGGCTCATGGCAAGAGGTGGCAGACTCTGAGCCTTCTTCACAGTCTTGGCAGCAATTTTCAACACCTGGATTAACCTGAATTAAAAGGAAGAAGAAACTAATCACTTAAACATGTAACAAAGCCAGACCTGGATTAGACAGTGATGTTGTCCATTTGCGCTTTCAAATGGGCGAGAAACTCATGCTACAGAAACGATTCATGAGAAAGGTTCTTGGGATCAGTGATGTGGATATTTTACAGAAGCTGAAGCTGTTCCCATTGGAAGACATTCTTGAGAGGAAGTTTTCATAGAGGTGTTTAAACTGAGTGGGCAGGGCAAAACTGAAAACATTGACAGAAGGGTAAAGAACTAGAGGACACTAGTTTAAGAAGAATGGCTATCAACGTAAGGAAAAAAATATTTGTACATATTACGCGGTTAGGATCTATAATATACTTCTCTGGAGTGTCTTTTTGAAAAATTTATTTGTGGGATATGAGCATCGCTGCCTAGGCCAGCATCTATTACTTATCCCTAGTTATCCTTGACAAGGTAGTCATGAAATGCCTTCTTCAACCACTGCAGTCCATGTGGTGTGGGTAGACCCACAATGCCATTAAAGGTGGGAGTTCCAGGACCTTAATCCAGCAACACTGAAGGGCAGGTCGTGGCATAGTGGAAATGTCACACAATTAGTAATCCAGAACTACAGCCTCATATTCTAAGGACCTGTTTGAATCCCACTACAACAACTGGTGAAATTTGAATTCAGTAAAAATCTGGAAATTAAAATTAGTCTTCTGATGGCCCATAGCAACTGGTTGACTCTCAAGTACCCCCTTGGCAATTTGCGATGAACAACAAATGCTGTCCTAGACCAGCAATACCCACATCCCAAGAACAAATAAAAACAAAGTTTCAACACAGGTTGGTGAGTGGCTTGGAGAGGCACTTGCAGTTGGTGGGGTCATCTGCTGCCCTTGCGCGTACATCCAGTGTGCTGGATGCAGATTCATTTATGGCTTTCAAAAGAAGATTGGATAGTTATCCAAAGAGAAAACATTTGCTGGGTTCTGGCGAAAAGATGGGGTGTGGGACAAGGCAACAAAGCAAGGATAGGTCAGCAAGGTCAAGATGGGCTGAATGGTCCCTTTCTCTGCTATAATTGTCCTATGACTGAACACACTTAATTTATCTTATGTCATCTCGAATACCACAAACCCCGGACCCCCATCTCTCTTGGTATTATCCAATAAGATTTACAAAGTGCTTACTTGGGAACATTTTCTGATGTCACGATGACAGTTGATCCAAGCAAAGCCTTCAACTTCTGGGGCTTCAGAACATTTGGGAAGCGTTGCAGTGCAACCAGCAGCAAATGTAACTGCTGCGGGTTGGTTAAGGCCGTCGACAAATCGGGTTTTAAGACGTCAAACAGAGTCTCCTTGAAGACAGCCTCTGGGGTCTGCAGCAATACAAAGTGGTAATTCAAGAATGAATGCTATGTACCATCCTGCACTATTAATTTACTACTTTTTTGCCAATGTAACACATTCTTTCAAGAGGTCATTTATTTCCTCAGATAAGGTAAATAATTCTTTGATAATTCAGCCAAGTGGCATAGAATTTATGGCATTGCAACAGCACTAGTGTGTACAAGCCTTCTCCCCATCCAACTTCACTCAACTCAATCAGCACAACCGTCTGTACATCCATCATATTAAGTATAGATCCACTTAAATGGATCTATACTGATTATGACAATTGCCCCTCATGGTGGCAAGTTCCACGTTATAATCATTCTATGGGCGAAGAAGTTCTTCATTGGATTTATCAGTGATGCCCCTTACCATTCATTCAGGGGATGTGGATTTTGTTGCCAAGGGGCCAATGTTTACTAGCCATCTCTAATTACCCTGGAGAAGGTAGTGATGAATTGCCTTCTTGAACCACTATCATCCCTGGGGTGTAGGACACCCACAACGCTGTTCGGTAGTTCCAGGATTTTGACCCAACAACACTGATGGAACGGTGATATCTTTCCAAGTCGGGCTGGTGAGTGGCTTGGATAGAGGGCTTGCAGGTGGTGGTGTTCCCATGTATCTGCTGCCCTTGTCCTTTTACTTGTCAGACACCCCCACAACTGGAACCATTCTCTACATTTACCTAATCAATCCCCTTCATAGTTTTAAAGAGCACTATTAGGTTAACACTCTGCCTTTTCTTTTCTGGAAGAAAAACCCTAATCTGTTGCACATTCTTGACAGTTCTGGCATCATTCCTGTTAACGGTTTTGCATGTTCTCCCATGCCTCTGGTCATGAGCAGTGTATGACCCATGACTAGAAGCCTTTGACAAAAAGGCATCACAAGGCATTAGGAACGAGTCCTCAACAGATCTCCATACACATACTATTCTTCAAGTATGTAGCTTGCCTCAGAGGGTGTCTTGCTATTAAGATTTCAATTTTTGCTCTGGGTACTAAGTAGATTAGAAGTAATTATTAAGCTAGGCAATGTAATGGAGCTGAACTAATACAGCCAGCTTAAAAAAAATTAAAACATACAGATAGAGTTGCTGACTTATTACAGATGTTAATTCATATCATTTACTCTGACACCAAGTAATTCCTTATCCTACGGCTAGGCCAGCAGTAGTCACTATTGTAATACGCTTCCAGTCACACCGTATGCTTGAGGAACTCCCTCATAACTCCATTACCATTTTAAACACTTCAATTGGATTACCACTCAGCTACCCAAACTCAAGGGAATAGATGATGACGCAACTTGTTCACAGTTAAAAACCTTTAAGTCCCGGCTAATCTATTTTGTGCCTTCTCACTCTGAAGTGAGATAATGCAACCCCCTCCAGCAATTTTTGTTTCTATGTTGAATAAAACTTATTGTCCCTCTTGATATGATTTCATTGGTGGACTTGGGTACATACTCTCAAGCTCTCCATCCCATTCAGAGATCAGCAGAGAAAAGCTCACGGCACAGCATATTTCCACAAGAACTCCACTTATCATATCGTTTGATCAGACAGCACATCCATCATCCATTCTGTTAATGACACATCACAGTGAAGTCCCACTGTTCACTGGAACATGTTCCAAAGTAAAGCATATTTGGTGATTTTTGCAAATGGTACAAAAGACTGACCGTGCATTGCAAGATGCAATGCACATGCTCCCAGACAGTTATGGATGAGCAAAAACTCTAATTGCAACAGGAATAAGCATAATTAAATACCCACAGCACTTATAAAGAGACACTGCTGGGACACTTTGTTAGTAAATAGGGAACAGACACGCGGAATGCTGCAATCCGTAAATAAATCAATTATCAAGAAAATGATGCATGTCTAATTTAATTCTGCAACATTTGGCCTGAGATTCAGTTTTCACCCATATACCTCCTGGCCAATTGCTAACCTACATTACATGCTTACTACTATTCTGTGTTAACAATCTGTTGTAGATGAACTCATCAAATGCTTTCGTGATATCCATAGCGACGAGTTTGTGGACACTTCCCACCATCCCCCCTGCCCCCATCCACAAAGCTAGTGCCCCACATCAAAGAAATTCAATGAGATTAATTGAGGGATGATTCCTAAAGAGTCTCTAAGCAACTCATAAGAAACTATATGTTTACAAACTAAGCTATTCAAGAACATTACACAGAATACATTTCACTGATATAATGCAAGCCTTACCTCAGACAGGATGTCTATCATAGTTTTGTGGGGCAAATCCGAGAGATGATTTCTAAGCGGAGCAAGGCTTTGCAGCAATTGCATCGACTGCAGAAGTACATTCGGCTCCTAGCAACAAACAATTTTGAAACACTTCATCTTGTTGCACACAAGTAAATTAAGTTAACAAGACCAACACATCATTACAGCCCCAAACCCCAAGAAAAACCAGCCATTTTGCCAATCATGCCACAACTGAATTACAACATATAATTAATTAGACACGTGCACGCAAGGCCATGTACCAAAAACATGCGTGAATGAGGCAATGAGAAAGTATCTTCAGAAAACATGATGAAAACTGGCAGAGTACGCAACTATGAAAAGATAATGGAGAAGAGGAAACAGACAAACTATAGGGTTTGGTCACTATTATAAAACCGGTGCTGTGCTGACAGGGGGAGCAACAGGGAAGGACAAAGAATAGATGTCAGGCTGTGGTAATTTAGCATGATTTAAGTGACAGTGGGGCATAATGACCGAGTTAAAGGTGGAACTGAGAGGAGACAAGGAGAAGTGGTCCACACAGCACAAGCCCTGGAAGAGTAGGCACGGATCACAGGAAACAAGTTAGAATGAGTAGATGCCACAAAAAAAAAAGTTAGATGAGGTTAAGAATTGATGGCAGCAGGTACCTGTATCTAAGGACAGAAAGGGCACCAATGGTGAGGGACTAGAGTTGCACAAGGGCATTCATAGGGGGTTTCCTTCCTTGAAGGACATTATTCAACCAGATGGATTTGTAATGACAATCTTAAAGGTTTATGAGCACTTTTACTTATGATCAACATTTATTTTCTTTTGTTTTCATTCTTGTTGGTTCCTTCCTCTCTCTTTTTTGCTTTCAATCTAAATTTAATGCCTTCTCTGTCATAATGCACTTAATTGATGAGAGTCTTCCATGTAACTGATGGAGGGCCCCACAACAGATCACACGAGTTTGCAAGAACTTTAATGTACAAGAAAATTCCAAAAAGGCTTCAGGAGCGTAGAACAAAAAACTGGAGATTAGAAGCAGTGGGTTCAGAAGGATAAAGCGTTGGGAATTTAGGAATTCCATTGTGCATGTTATGATTTTTACTGTTATGACCCCTAAATATCCCTGGTTAAGCACTTTACTGAAACCCTTCTACCATTCTGATAGAATAATGCAAGAATAATGCAAGTAAAATTGATCTTGATTTAAAAAATGGCAAATGCAATCCGCAATAACAGTAACACTAACGGAATTTAGGTGAGTACATAGAACATTACAGCGCAGTACAGGCCCTTCGGCCCTCGATGTTGCGCCGACCTGTGAAACCAATCTGAAGCCCATATAACCTATACTATTCCCTCATCATCCATATGTTTATCCAATGACCATTTAAATGCCCTTAAAGTTGCCAAGTCTACTACTGTTGCAGGCAGGGCATTCCATGCCTTTACTACTCTCTGAGTAAAGAACCTATGTCTGCTATCTGTCCTATATCTATCACCCCTCAATTTAAGGCTATGTTCCCTCGTGCTAGCCATCACCATCTGAGGAAAAAGGCTCTCACTGTCCACCTTATCTAATCCTCTGATCACCTTGTAGGTCTCTATTAAATCACCTCTTAACCTTCTTCTCTCCTAACGAAAACAGCCTCAAGTCCCTCAGCCTTTCCTCATAAGACCTTCGCTCCAGACCAGGCAACATCCTGGTAAATCTCCTCTGCACACTTTCCAATGCTTCTACATCCTTACTATAATGCGGTGACCAGAACTGTACGCAATACTCCAAGTGCGGCCGCACCAGAGTTTTGTACAGCTGCAACATGACCTCACGGCTCCGAAACTCAATCCCTCTATCAATAAAACCTAACACACCGTATGCCTTCCTAACAACCCTATCAACCCGGGTGGCAACTTTCAGGGATCTATGCACATGGACACCGAGATCTCTCTGCTAATCCACACTACCAAGAATCTTACCATTAGCCCTGTACTCTATATTCCTGTTACTCCTTCCAAAGAGAATCACCTCACACTTTTCCGCATTAAACTCCATTTGCCACCTCTCAGTCCAGCTCTGTAGCTTATCTATGTCCCTCTGTAACCTGCAACATCCTTCCACTCTATCCACCACTCCACCGACTTTAGTGTCATCTGCAAATTTACTAACCCATCCTTCTACACCCTCATCCAGGTCATTTATAGAAATGACAAACAGCAGTGGACCCAAAACAGATCCTTGTGGTACACCACTATTAACTGAACTCCAGGATGAACATTTCCCATCAACCACCACCCTCTGTCTTCTTACAGCTAGCCAATTTCTGATCTAAACCACTAAATCACCCTCAATCCCATGCCTCCGTATTTTCTGCAATAGCCTGCTGTGGGGAACCTTATCAAACGCTTTACTGAAATCCATATACACCACATCAACCGCTTCACCCTCATCCACCTGTTTGGTCACCTTCTCAAAGAACTCAATAAGGTTTGAGAGGCACGACCTACCCTTCACAAAACTGTGTTGACTATCCCTAATCAAATTATTCCTTTCTAGATGATTATAAATCCTATCCCTTACAATCCTTTCCAACATTTTACCCACAACCAAAGTAAGGCTCACTGGTCTATAATTACCAGGGTTGTCTCTACTCCCCTACGTGAACAAGGGGACAACATTTGCTATCCTCCAGACTTCTGGCACTATTCCTGTAGACAATGATGACATAAAGATCAAAGCCAAAGGCTCTGCAATCTCCTCCCTAGCTTCCCAGAGAATCCAAGGATAAATCCCATCTGGCCCAGGTGACTTATCTATTTTCACACTTTCCAGAATTGCTAACACCTCCTCCTTGTGAACCTCAATCCTGTCTAGTCCAATAGCCTGTATCTCAGCATCCTCCTTGACAATATTGTCTTTTTCATGTGTGAATACTGACGAAAAATATTCATTTAGCGCCTCTCCTATCTCTTCGGACTCCACGCACAACTTCCCACTACTGTCCTTGACTGGTCCTAAATTTACTCTAGTCATTCTTTTGTTCCTGACATACCTATAGAAAGCTTTAGGGCTTTCCTTGATCCTACCTGCCAAAGACTTCTCATGTTCCCTCCTGGCTATTCTTAGCTCTCTCTTTAGGTCCTTCCTGGCTAACTTGTAACTCTCAAGCGCCCTAACTGAGCCTTCACGCCTCATCTTTACATAAGCCTCCTTCTTCCTCTTGACAAGAGATTCTTTAGTAAACCATGGTTCCCTCGCTCGACCGCTTCCTCCCTGCCTGATAGGTACATATTTATCAAGGACATGCAGTAGCTGTTCCTTGAACAAGTTCCACATTTCAATTGTGCCCAGCCCTTGCAGTTTCCTTCTCCATGCTATGCATCCTAAATCTTGCCTAATCGCCTCATAATTGCCTTTCCCCCAGCTAAAACTCTTTCCCTGCAATATATACCTATCCCTTTCCATCGCTAAAGTAAACGTAACCGAATTGTGGTCACTATCACTGAAGTGCTCACCTACCTCCAATTCTAACACCTGGCCTGGTTCATTATTTAGTACCAAATCCAATGTTGCCTCGCCTCTTGTTGGCCTATCTACATACTGTGTCAGGAAACCCTCCTGCACACATTGGACAAAAACTGAACCATCTAAAGTACTCGAACTATAGCGTTTCCAGTCAATATTTGGAAAGTTGAAGTCCCCCATAACAACTACCCTGTTACCTTCTCTCCTATCCAGAATCATCTTTGCAATCCTTTCCTCTACATCTCTGGAACTTTTCGGAGGCCTGTAGAAAACTCCCAACAGGGTGACCTCTCCTTTCCTGTTTCTAACCTCAGCCCATACTACCTCAGTAGACGAGTCCTCATCAAATGTCCTTTCTACCACAGTAATACTATCCTTGACTAACAATGCCACACCTCCCTCTCTTTTACCACCTTCCCTGATCTTGCTGAAACATCTAAACCCCAGAACCTGCAACAACCATTCCTGTCCATGCTCTATCCATGTCTCCGAAATGGCCACAACATCAAAGTCCCAGGTACCAACCCATGCTGCAAGTTCACCCACCTTATTCCGGATGCTCCTGGCGTTGAAGTAGACACACTTCAAACCACGTTCCTGCCTGCCAGTACACTCCTGCGACCTTGAAACCTTATTCATGACCTCACTACTCTCAACCTCCTGTACACTGGAGCTACAATCAGGTTCCCAAGCCCCTGCTGAATTAGTTTAAACCCTCCCGAAGAGCATTAGCAAATCCCCCCCCCAGGATATTGGTACCCCTCTGGTTCAGGTGTAGACCATCCCATTTGTAGAGGTCCCACCTAGCCCAGAATGAGCTCCAATTATCCAGGTATCTGAATCCCTCCCTCCTGCACCATCCGTGTAGCCACGTGTTCAACTGCTCTCTCCCTCTATTCCTCGCCTCGCTAGCACGTGGCACAGGTAACAAACCAGAGATAACAACTCTGCTTGTTCTAGCTCTAAGCTTCCACCCTAGCTCCTTGTATTTCTGCCTTACATCCCCATCCCTTTTCCTACCTATGTCGTTGGTGCCTATGTGGACCACGACTTGGGGCTGCTCCCCCTCCCCTTTAAGGGTCCCGAAAACACGATCCGAGACATCACGGACCCTGGCACCTGGGAGGCAACACACCAACCTCGAGTCTCTCTCGTTCCCACAGAATCTCCTATCTGTCCCCCAAACTATGGAGTCCCCAATGACACTGAAACCAAATAATGATCTTAAACTCCCTTAGAAGAGTAAACAGCTATCTGCCTCAATGCCTTGCTTCCCAACCACTTACTAACCATTCAGACAGCAATGAAGATTAGCCCATTCACCGCCATTAAAATGACATTTTCTGATGAAGGGTCTAGGCCCGAAACGTCGAGCTTGCCTGCTCCTATGATGCTGCTTGGCCTGCTGTGTTCATCCAGCCCCACACCTTGTTAACTAAGAATGTCTGGCAGATTTGAATTTGGTAACTTGTTACATTGAATCAGCAGCCCTGAGATTTATACTGGATTATCACTAGGCTGGTTGTTAAACATTAAACTGGGCATTTGCTGGAATTTCACAGCATAATTTTACAGAGAATCAAAGCAAAATCCTTTCACTTCCACAAAAAATAATGACTGGAATTGCAGAACCCATTATACACTGCAGTATCTCTCTGCTTCATTAAACAAACATCATGTGCATTTGCATCAACCGAAGGCTGGTTCAGAAAAGCAGCATTAAGTGGATCTGAAACACTCGTTCACACATATTAGCTGTCATCCATTGTCTCAGAGGCATTTAGAAAGGTTGAATTTTACCTTTGTGAGCCGTCCTGACTGCGAAAGTGCCAAGACACCAAAGAGATTTCCAAATGCAGCATTCCTGATGAGTTTCTGGAAGACGAAATATAGCAAACTGAGTTACCCAGTGTTGGGCTAGATTTCTGGACAGTTGTATATTTAATTCTTCCCGTCATGTCCGTTGCATCAACTTGTTGGTGGGTAACATTGGAGACCTGCCACACAATCTATCCGCCAGCATGTTCTAGATATACCCAAGTACCAATCACATGGTCAGTTATGCAAACAAAAACAGTATCATATCATGTGGAGCCCAGGCCCAGGTCCAACTCACTCTCACTAGATTATTCTGTAGAATGTTGATTTTCACTCTGATCTTAACTATTAATCACAGTAACAGGGATCTAATGTCACAAACCAATAAAACTGACTTAGGTAATACTGATCCTACCAGGCAGGTTCCAACCATACCAGATGCTTGAATGAGAACTGTTGCTTTTTCTTTATCGGGAGGGGATTCATGCATGAATATTTCACAAGACAAAACCAAATACATTGTCACATCTGAAAACACTAGTTTTCTGCAATTGTCTCTGACAGATCCTAACAAAGACACAGTGTGCAAACATACTATAAGCGCTCCAAATGAATACAGAATCTCCTCCATCCTAAGTTTACAATTAATCTTGAAAAGCAGAGTAAATGGTTGGAACCTATCAATGCTTTGGAATGGAGAAGTATGGATTATTAGAAGCACAACATGTATTTTGAACACTAAAACTAAAGAATGATGCTTACACAAACTAAAAACAGATGCAATTAACAAAACAGGTTACCACCAGAGTCTTAACAGTACTGATTCTGGCCAATGGACACATCATACCTGCTCCATTTCACCACTAACTCTCTTGTCACCTGCAATGTTGCTTAACTCATTCAATTGCTACTTTGACATCAGGATTGGATGAGTAGAAATTCCCTCCAAGCAATATTCGCAATTAATATTCCAGTTGTTGATCACTCCAAACTCAATCCCTCTCCCTGGCAACAGTCTGAAGTTAACCAAAGATAGTGAGAACTGCCGGTGCTGGAGTCTGAGATAACACAGTGTGGAGCTGGAGGAACACAGCAGGCAGGCAGCATCAGAGGGGCAGGAAAGCTTTGAATTCATAAAGCCGAAGTACAAAGGGATCAGGGAGTGCTAGTACAGGATTCTCTAAAGGTTAACTTGCAGGTTGAGTCCGTGATTAAGAAAGTGAATGGAATGTTGTCACTTATCTCAAGAGGGTCGGAATATAAAAGCAGCGATGTGCTTCTGAGACTTTATAAAGCTCTAGTTAGGCCCCATTTAGAATACTGTGTCCAATTTTGGGCCCCACACCTCAGGAAGGTGATACTGGCACTGGAGCGTGTCCAGCGGAGATTCACACGGATGATCCCTGGAATGGTAGGCCTAACATATGATGAACGGCTGAGGATCCTGGGATTGTATTCATTAGAGTTTAGAAGGTTGAGGGGAGATCTAATAGAAACTTACAAGATAATGCATGGCTTAGAAAGGGTGGACGCTGGGAAGCGGTTTCCGTTAGGTGGGGATACTAGGACCCGTGGGCACAGCCTTAGAATTAGAGGGGGTCAATTTAGAATGGAAATGAGGAGACATTTCTTCAGCCAGAGAGTGGTGGGCCTGTGGAATTCATTGCCGCGGAGCGCAGTGGAGGCCGGGACGTTGAATGTCTTCAAGGCAGAGATTGATAAATTCTTGATCTCGCAAGGAATCAAGGGCTACGGGGAGAGTGCGGGTAAGTGGAGGTGAAATGCCCATCAGCCATGATTAAATGGCGGAGTGGACTCGATGGGCCGAATGGCCTTACTTCCACTCCTGTCTTATGGTTTCAGGTCGAAATGTCAGCTTTCCTGCTCCTCTGATGCTGCCTGGCCTGCTGTGTTCCTCCAGCTCCACAGCGAAGTTAACCAAATAGGTTTGCAACCTTTGTGCTACATCTGATTCCAAGATAAACTTCCAGAACTAGTTTTAGTAAAACTTTTAGTAAACAGAATTAGTATGGCGTGGAAGTAAGCTATTTAGCCTAACATGTCTCTGTTGGCCTTTTTAACTTAGTATTTTAATTTAGTATCAATCTCCTGTGTTTTCCATAACCTTGCACATTAATTCCATTTAAATAATCATCCAAAGCCCTCATGAAAGCCTAATTGAACCTGCCTCCACCACCCTCCCAGGCACTGCATTCCAGACTGTAACAAGCTGCTGTATTAAAGTGTTTTCTCACCTCACATTTGCTTCTTTCACTTTAAAACTGTGCCCTCTGGTTTGTGATCTTTTTACAAGTGGGAACAATATTTTCCTACAATGTCCAGACCTGTCATGATTTGGAAAACCTCTAACAAATCTCCTTAGTCTTTTGCTCTCCAAGGGAAAAAAAAAGTCTCATATTCCCCAACCTTTCTGCATACTGAAATGTCTTCTCTTGGAACCATTCTCCTAAACCTCTCTGTACTCTTTCCAATACATTCACATCCTCCATAACTATGCATGATACGCTAGCTGAGGTCTAACTAGTGTCCTCTATAGGTGAATCATAACCTCCCTGATCGAGTACTATATGCTTCTATTTATGAATACCGCATGCTATTTTAAACAACTCTCTACCTGCACTGTCACTTTTAATGACTTAAGCATATACGCCCAGGTTTCCCTACTCCTGCACACCCATTAGAAGAGTACCTTTCATTTTATACTGTTTCACCCCAAACTTCTCCATATTGAACTTGATCTACCATCTATCTGCCCATTCCACCAACTTGTCAACGTCTTTTTAAAAGTTCTACACAGTTGCCTCACAGTTCAGAATTCTTCATAATTTTGTGCTGTCTGCAGACTTTGAAATTGCCCCATTCACCCAGGACCCAGATCATTTATATATCTGTAAAAACAAGGGTCCAAATAACAACTCCTAGGGAAAATATTCATTAACCATGACCCTGTTTGCTATCCCTCATATTCATGCCATCACTAGGGCTACCTATTTCCATTGCCGTAATATTGTCTGACAGTACCCCTATCAACCGTATTTAAACAGATATTCTACTTACTACACTACATGAACTGGAGGCCATCCTAAATGCTAGTGCCTGTACACTAACTTGCAACAAGTCCCTTTTCCCATCATTGTCTGCTTGATGACTCATGTTGGCTCACAGCCAAGCAATGTCTTGAGTGAGCCAAGCAATGTCTTGATCTTAAAATGCTTATCCATGTTTTCAAATTCCTCTCTGGCTCTGCTACTTCCAGTGTCTGTCACCTTCTTCAACACCATGATCCTCTGCGATATCTGCGCTCCTCTAATTCTCTTCTTGCAAGTGTTCAATTGTAATCAATCCACCATTGGTTCTCGTGCCTCCAGTTCCTCCCGAAACCTCTCCGCTTCTCCACCCAATTTTCTTCCTTTGAGATAATCCTTAAAGCCTCCTTGTTTGACCAAACCTTTGATTAGCTGACCTAATGTCTACTTATTTGGCTCAGTATCATCCTCCATTTTATAATACTCCTGTGGGGTACCTTGAGACTTTACCTTTAGTTAAAATGCTACATAAATAAACCTTATGGTTTATCCTTGCAGGGAAGACATAACTAAAGACCATCAATGTAAGATAAACACCAAGAAATCGAACAGTAAATCTAGAAGAAACTTCTACAATGACAAAATGTTAAGAAAGTGAAATTCACCAGCATAGAAGTGGTTTAATCAAACAGTTTAGATGTATTTCAGGCAAAGCTAGACAAGTATTTGGGGAGAAGGGAAAAGATAATTTTGTCAGCTAAGGTCAAACTGGTAAATTTAAATGAGACCTAAGTTGGGCTGAATGGTCTACTTCTGAACTACATAATCCAGTATATAGGTTTCCAATTTGAAGTTTTTCATGACTCTAAAAACGTCAGAAATCAAGCAAAATATGGCAAGTTCAATCCTTGAAGAAATTTTCAATTGCAATATTTTCTGAATTGCTTCAGATCACCCCAGCTGTTTCTGAAACCTGAACCAGCAGTTTGCATTGGGGTGCTGTTTACAGGCATACTAAACAAGTTTTCAAAGTAATTTCATGCTCCTTCTTCATCAGCTGCTGTTGCTACATTTAAGGCCAAGTACAATTGAGAATCAGATACTGCCACTCACCTTCTTTGCTTTTGTTATATTATGTTTCTCTTTGATCTGCTCCAGGACTTTCTGCAGAGGGATATCCTCATTGTAATACAGGAGCTGTTGGAAAATAAATTAGCAAGATGTTACAACTAGCAAAGGATTGTATTCGATGTAAAAACAGAACAGTACATTCATAAATCAACTGTTATTTGGATCATTGCCTCAGCCAAACTCATGGAACAGTGCCTCAGCCAAACTCATTGCACTGTCCTAAACTCCTGCACTAAACTATATTCTACTGCTTCACCAAGAGCATTTAGCAACTGGCTCAGGCACTCCGAACATAAAAATGCCAGACCCTGCCCCAACCGTGGCTCTTTCATAGACTCTGTCCAAGTTCTGCATGTGACCACAATGGGAAAAACAGCATTTTTACCTCTAGTGGAATCAACAAATTTCAACAAAGGACTACAAATTTGGTCTCCTTGATGTAGTAAACCATACAACAGAGTTTCACAGAAGCGCTGGCAAAACCATAGATTGCACCGAGCCAGAGAAGATGCTCAGACAAGTTGCTGAAGGTTTGTCTGGAGGACTATACAGAAATGAGGAGGGGAATGAGGCAGAGGAGGTAATGAAAAAGAAGGATGAAAATTTTTAATCACTGTATTGTCGATTCAGTAGCCGTCGAAAGTCAGTGGGAACATGAGTGACGAATGATCAGGACTTGATGCCAGTCAGGAGATAAGCAGCTGAGTTTTGAATGAGTTCAAGTTTATGGATGACAGAGGACATCCAAGAGAGAAGTGCAGTAATGAAGTCCAGAAGATGCAAAGGCATTGCTGAGGATTTCAGCGGGAGATTGCCAGGCTGTGTGCTTTCCAAAGGCTATGTCACAAAGTGGGATATTAAATAGTAAATGGCAGCACTCTTAGTAGTATCACTACACAGAGAGATCTAGATGTACAGGTCCACAGTTTCCTGAAGGTGGGTACACAAGTGGAAAAGGTGGTCAAGAGGCATTTGACATGCTTGCCTTCATCAGCCAGGGCACAGAGAATAAAAATTGGCAGATCATGTTGCAGTTGGATAGAACTTTAGTTCAGCCACATTTGGAATATTGTGTACAGTCTGGTCACCACAGTACCAGAGAAGGATGTGGTTGCTTTGGAAACAGTACAAAAATGGCTTATCGGATATTGTCTTGTTTGGAGGGTATTAGCTCTAAGGAAAATCAGACAAACTTGGTTTGTTTTCACTTGAACATTGTATGAAGAGAGGTGACCTCATAGAAGTTTACAAAATTGTAAGGGTTGGAATCTTTTTCACAGGGACATAGGTTTAAGGTGAGAGGGGGTAAGTTTAAAGGAGAGCTAAGGTTTTTTTTTATACAGAGAGTGGTAGGTGCCCGGAATGCACTGCCAGAGCAGGTGGTGGAGGTGGATACAATAGCAATGTTTCAGAGGAATCTTTACAGAAATATGAACAGGCAAGGAATAGAGGGATACGGACCAAATACAGGCAAAAGGTTTTTAACTTGGAAAGGCATCATGTGTCAGTGCAGTCTTGATGGGCCAAAGGGCCTGGTCCTGTGCTGTACTACTCTTTGAACAGGAGCAACATCTGAATCAAAGAGAAATCTTGGTGCTGTAGACGGTTGTCAGGTTTTGCAGTTCCAGGACCAGAAATTAAATTGCTCCAACGGTGTACTCAGTCTGTTAGTTGTAACGGCTCCATGCGCATTACATGTCTGTTAAACCAAGAGACTGACCTGTGCCAGGGCCAAGCTGAAGCCCGGACGGGCTGCTTCACGGGTTGCTGCCAGTCCTTCAACCAGTCGCTTGATTGCATATTGTAACTCATCATCCTGAAAACAGATAGGGAATAGTTACTAGATATTCGTGCAGGAATGTGTCCCTAATGAACTAACCCCAGCTATAACCTCTAGGGGCAAATTGTGAGATACTTATAGCAACTAAATAAAAGGAACAGAGGAGGGGATAGTGAGGACCACGGACCACCCAAGGAATAACAGGCTGTGAGTTGGGCAGGGTGGCTGAAGGAGAGGCATGGATGGAGATGTGAACAGATGGCCAGGGATGCTTTTGGGGACACGTGCTTCAACAGCAACCCCGGGTGGTGTTAGCAGTCCCTGACTCCATGGAGTATCTTCACGCCAGAACAGGGTTAGAGATGGGGAAACCTACATTCAAACTGGAGCTGCTGATTCCTCCACCTTTCATGAACCTCACACCATGGCTTGCTTCCCCCTCATTTCTGACACACCCAACTCACCCGGCTATCCCTGAAAATCAGTCCTCATCTCACTCAATGATCACGCTGCAGTTTTCAACTCTCCCACACAGCTTTGCCCCAACCTCCTCAATCTGCTCTCAATTTCAGCCTTTCAACTTTGTACAATTCTACACTCTCCGGCTCCCTGCATCCACCAGTCTTGCACCCTCCTCATCAGATTCACACTCTCTCTCTCTCTACCCCCACCACAACCTCACCTGCATCACATGTAACCCCAAACAGACTCGCTCCAACACCCAGCAGGCTCAGTCTCCTGCTCCCACTCTCTCTCCTGTTCACCAATAATCTCACCATCAGATTTTTTCTGATGAAGGGTCTAGGCCTGAAACGTCAAGCTTTCCTGCTCCTATGATGCTGCTTGGCCTGCTGTGTTCATCCAGCCCCACACCTTGTTATCTCACCATCCCTTCTCTGTCTCTAGTGCACCCCTGGCAAACACCAAGCTTTCTCCTTGACTCCCCCAAGTTCGTTGCTTCTTTCTTCCCCCCATTCTGCATTCTTTTCCCTGCCCCCCCACCCCTTTCACCCACTTCCCTTCCCCTTCACCCTCTTCCCAATTACCCCCCATCTTTACCCAATGCCTCCCAAGCCTCCTTCTTCACCCTGCAACCCCCTCCTCACCCAAACCCCACACCCCCCTCTCTCCCCACATCCCTCTCACCCCGCACTCTCCCCACATCCCTGTCACACCATGCTCTCCCCTCATGCCCCCTCACTTCCAAACTCCGTCATCCTGCTCTCCCCCCGATTCCCCTCTCAACCCATCCCCCTCACCCTCTCAACCCATCCCCCTCACCCTCCTTCCATCTCTCTACCCCCATTCCTCTCTCTTCCCCATCCCTCTCAGACCAGGCTCCCCTCATTCTGCTCTCCACCCCCACTTCACTCTCCGCCAAATCCCTCTCACCCAGTGATCCCCCCCATCCCCCTCACCCCACTCTCTATCCCATTACCCCCATCGCCCTCTCCTCCCCCATCCCTCAAACCCCACACTTCTCCCCAATCCCTTCTCTCCCCACCATCGCCTTCTCCTCTCCCGTCCCACGCTCTCGCCCCCATCCCTCTTCCCCTCCCCAATCTCCCCTCTCCACCTATCCACCTCACTCCATTCTCCTCCCCCAGCCCTCTCAAGCTGCTCTGCCCCCACCGCCCCCAAGTCCCTCTCCACGCCCCTTCTCCCTCCCCCTCAACTTCCGTCTCTCTCTCTCTCCCCTCAACCCTGCGCTCTCCCTCCACCCCACTCTCCCCGCGCTACCCCTTCCCCCTCACACCGCTCTGCACCCCATTCCCCTCTCCTCTGCCCAACCCCCACACCTCATGTTCTCCTCCCCGACCCCTCACACCGTGCTCTCGCCCCATCCCTCTCACCCTCTCTATCCCTCATCCCCCTACCCCATCCCCCTCACCCACCGATCCCTCTCAGTGTGTGCTCCCCCATCCCCCTCACCCCACTCTCTATCACATTCTCCCCTTCCCCCACTCCTCTCCCATCCCCCTCCCCATTCCCCCTCCCCACTCTCCTCCATCCACCTCTCCCCCCAGTCCCTCTTCACTGGCCCCT
>JAHRHZ010000095.1:10322320-10351202 GCA_024137785.1 Ginglymostoma cirratum | reverse complement strand
TTACTGACACACTTCCCCAACCCTCACCTCCAAGAGCGCACGTGCTCAGCACCCACTTCATCCCCTCCTCCTGTTCCTCTCTGCTCCCCTTGCTCCATTCACCCCCATATCCCATGCCATCAGTCAGCTCACTGGCTCATCAATACTCCTCTTCCATCTCTACCTCCTTAATGGCACTTATCTTGTCACTACTTTGACCCAATCCTCACCCTTACCCAGAATTGAGAACAATGTTCTCCCCAAAATACGGATTGCAATTTACAACTGCGTGGATACACATTTCATCACCTTGGGTTTTGCTTTTGTGATATAATATTCTCAGTCTCAAAGACTTCAAGAATACCTAGTTTCATGAATGACTAGAATTTGCCTTCTCAAATCTTGCTGAAGTGCAATTTAGTAACTTGTTTGTGACAGCACAGTTGCGAAACTGAAGCCATCTGGTATCCTTTACCTGTTCAGACAATAACAAACTGTGATCAGTCGATCTCTGTTGCTTTCAACAGGCAAGTATCTGTTTGAAAAGCAGTGTTATCATTAATTCTGAAGTGCGGATTGCTTGGCAAATTTTATTTCTCCCAGAGCAACGATCAGATTGACTACAAAATAGTTAAAAATTTTGTGGTGTACACTTGACCATTGAATAACACACACCACATTTCTCACTGGCCCCAATGACCCCTAGAGTCATATAGCTCAGAAACAGACCCTTTCGTCTAACTCATCTGTACTCACCAGACATCCTAATCGGACCTAATCCCATTCGCCAGCATTTGGCTCATATCCCTCTAAACCCTTCATATTCATATACCCATCCAGATGTCTTTTAAATGTTATAATTGTACCCGCCTCCACCACTTATTCTGGCAGCTCATTCCATATACCCACCATCCTTTGTGTGAAAAAGTTACCCCTCTGGTCCTTTTTAAATCTTTCCTGTCTCACCTAAAACCTGTGTCTTCTAGCCTTGGACTCCCCACACTAGGAAAAAGATCTTGGCTATTCATCGTATCCAAGCCACTCATGATTTTGTAAACCTCTATTAGGTCACCCTTCAGCCTCCGACACTCCAGGGAAAAATGCCCCAGCCAATTCAGCCTCTCTGTATGACCCAAGCCCTCCAGTCCTGGCAACATCCTTGTAAATCTTTTCTGCACCCTCTCAAGTTTAAGAATATCCTTCCTATAGAAGGGCAACCAGAATTATACACAATATTCTCACCAATGTTCTGTACAGCTGCAACATGACGTCCCAACTCCTATACCAAACTTCTGACCAATGAAGGCAAGAGTGCCAGACACCACCTTCACTACCCTGTCTATGCACATGCATCCCTGGATCTCCATTCGGCAATGCTCCCCAGGGCCCTACTGTTAACTGTATAAGTCCTGCCCTGGTGTGCCTTATCAAAATGCAACACCTTACATTAGTTTCTTATCAAGCTAGTTGGTGGCAACATTGCTGCAAAAGGGAACAGGGATCTAAAGAAGTTCAATGCATGGGAAGTGTGTTAATGGAGCTTACAGTTGACTCCTCAAGCTGTGTAAGTAGCAGTTTCATCTGCAGTGGGGTAATTCCATGTTGTGTGTCTAAAGCCTATGGGTGACTCCAACCTTCTACCGATCTCAGTAATAGTAGTTTATTATCTTGAAAAGGTTATGATTACATTTGAAGCCCCAGGGTTGTCTTAAAGATAAAGTAATGCCTGTTTTCTTCCATAAAATTCTTAAAATATTGAGCGAACATCTGTAGAATTAGGAATACACCATTTGGCTACTCAGGCCTGTTCTGCTTTCCAGTTAGATTGTGGTTAAACTGATTGTGGCCTCAATTTCTGCCTGTCCCCTATAATTCTTGACTCCTTTGTTGATCAAGTCTAGCTAACTCACCCTTGAATATATTTAACAACCCAACTTCTGCTACTTTCTGAGGAAGAGAATTCTAAAGACTAACAACCCTCAAAAAAAATTGCTCCTTTTATTCATCTTAACTAAGAGACTACTTATTTTTAAACCATAACCCTGAGTTTATATTATCCCTTCCAAGGAAACGTCAACCCCTTCGGAATATTTTTTGTTCCTATAAGATAATGTCTAATTCTTCTAATCTGTAATTAAAGTCTGTCTTTCCTCTTAAGAAAATTCCTTCATCCATTGTCAGCCCAGTGAATCTTCTCTGATCAGTTTCTAATGCTTAGTCTCCTTCCTTGCTTAAGGAGATTAAGAATTGTACTCTACTTCAGGTGTAGCCACCAATGTGTTGCACAATTGGAGCACAACTTCCTTACTTTCATACCCCATCCCCCTTGCAATATAAGCCAACATTCTGTTTGCCTTTCTAATTACCTGCTGTACCTGTATGCTGAACTTCTGTGATTCTAATTTATTGTGATTCACATACAAGAACACCCAACTGTCTCAAATATTTTGTAGCTTTTCTCCATTTAAATAATAATTTTCCTATTCTTCCTGCTAAGTTGACAATCTCTCATATTCCACATTAAACACAATTTGCTAAATTTTTGCCTACTTATTTGACCTGACTATATCCATTTGCAGACTCTAGTAATATGGTGGATGCTGGAAATTTAAAATGAAAGCAAAGTGTTGGAGAAAGTCAGTGGGTCTGGCAGCATCTGTGGAGAGAGAAAAGGAGTTAACGCTATGAGCCCAATATGACTATTTCTCTGAAGAAGAGACATATTGGATTTGAACCATTCACTCTGTTTCTTTCTCTGCAGATGCTGCCAGATCCACTGACTTTCTCCAGCACTTTGTTTTCATTGCAGACTCTTTATATACTTCTCACAGTTTGATTTCATACCTACCTTTGTATCAAAATTGGCTGTAACAGTCTTTTCCTGCATTCTAGCCATTAATATAGATTGAAAATATTTGAGTCCTGAGCTCTGATTCCTGCAGCATTCTACTAATTATAGTTTGCCAACCTGAAAATGACCTGTTTCTCC
The DNA here is from genome assembly GCA_024137785.1 of Ginglymostoma cirratum. Taxonomy (NCBI): domain Eukaryota; kingdom Metazoa; phylum Chordata; class Chondrichthyes; order Orectolobiformes; family Ginglymostomatidae; genus Ginglymostoma; species Ginglymostoma cirratum. Next base: position 10,348,234 of record JAHRHZ010000095.1, on the reverse strand, counting down.
AGCCTCTCTGTTTCTTGTATTCATGCCAATATCATCCCTGATACCATGAACTCTTTTATGTAGTAATCTTTGATGTGACACCAATACGCTATGCATACTGGCTTCTCCATCTACGCTGCTTATTACATCCTTAAATGTCTGAAGTCAGGCTCATTAAGTATATTTATGGTGGAAATAGATTCTTGTTAGGCAAGGGAATCAAACATTGTTGGTGGTAGATGGTGCACTCATATTTTCATTCTGTCCCTTTTTCTCATACTCTGTTTGTCATTCCTTGCATTAGTATCCTGCACTATTGCCTTGTCTTTTATCTTAACTTTTCAAATGTCCCTCATGGAACCCCCTACCCCTGGCAAACCTATTTAGTTTAAATCCCCCTCTACTGTTTTAGTTATGGCGTGTCAGTACACTGGTCCCAGTGCTGTTCCGTAGGTGTCCCTTTTTCCCTTTTACTGGTGTCAGTGTCCCATAAATCACATTTCTCCCACACAATCTTTCAGCTACGTTCAGTTTCCTGATTTTATTCATTTGTGGCAATTTGCTTGGTGCACAAGGTACACAACTTGAATTCCACTCTTACCCAACTCGCTCAATTGTAAAATGGGAACGGTGAATTACATGTAGAAGTCTTTGCACATAGTGTTTCCTAGGAATTCTCTGAAGTGTTTGTCTACTTCTATTCAGCATTCCAAAAATGACATTGGACAGGGTTGAGAAATAAGTAAATATAGAAAGCTGATTCTATCAGGATTATTCAGCATTTCAAAAAAGTTAGATGTCTTTCCTATCTGTTTGAGAGGGGCTAGGAATTTTATAGTAAGTAAGTCAACTTGAGTTTCCAAAGCCCGTCCACTTTATAAGGCACAGGTCAGGAGTCTGATGGAATACTGTCTCCACTTACCTGGGTGATTGCAACTTTAAAAACCCTGGAAAAGCTCAATACCATCCAAGGTGAAGCAGCCTCTGTGATTGGCATCACATCCACCAACTCAACTTTTGCTGTCTGAACATTGATGTATACTGGCAGCAGTCATATCATCTACAAGATGCACTGCAGTAACAACATATTCCAAACCTGTGACCTCTACCATCTGGAAGGATAAGGGCAGCAGATGTATGAGAACACCACCATCTATAAGTTCTCCTCCAAACCACTCACCATCCTGACTTGGAACTGTATCACCATCCCATTGATGTCATTGGATCAGAATCCTAGAACTCCCTCCCTAACAGCACTGTGAGTTTACCTGCACCTGAAGAACTGCAATAATTCAAGAAAACAGCTTATTGCCAATTTCCTCTGAATGCAAAATGTTTTTCTCCTTTCAGCAGTGTCATTTTTTAAAATTTAGCTGGGAAATTTTCTTTTCAGGGTCTCAGTCAAAATACGATTGTCTGATTAACTTGTCAGAAAATTTTCACTTCATCCTTCTCTTCAATTTCTGACCTGACAAAGAATTTCAACTGCTGTATCAGTTGACAAGGAGTTTTGCAAACAATTTCTCATTTTCAAATCTGAACAAATTAAGCAATATTTTGGTATGTGGGGTATATTTCCTTGAGTTGATCTTATGTTAAAAAAAATCAATTTTGTGTAGTAGAAGTGATGTGCTCAGTTTTATATTTACTTTTTTTTAAACTTAATGGATGGAGTCGCTATGGCCCCACTTTTTTAAGCTATGGCATTCATCATATTATCTTGCAGAAGTCAGTGGAAAAGATGGAATATTCAAGCAGAATCTTTATCTCGTTCTTTTCCTTTCTCCAATGTTTACCTTGTCTTTTTTTAAAATCATTACTTTAAAAATGTTTAATGTAGTGATAGTAGAAGGATCTTCCATTTTTAATCCTGAGTGACATCAGATGTATCTGAGGATGCAACTATTTCAATTGTTGACAATATACATTCAACTGTTGTCCTCTCCATCGCCATAGATACAGATGTTGCAAATGTGAGGGGAGGTTAGATTTGTGAACCAATACTTTAGCATTCTGACAACTGTTCCCTCAGGTTTGCAAGTCAACAATTCATGTACTTAGAAAGGAGCACTGCTGCTATAATATCTGATTGTTTTTTTTTTGGAAGTGTGTCAGTGGTTGAATTTTGAAAGCAATTTGGGTTAATTGTCTGGGGTTTGCAAGAATTATGTCCTGCTGTCAATTGGCTTCAGTATCCAATTATTTGTCTATAGAATGAGACAAGTTTCAGTTACATAGAAACATAGAAGATAGGAGCAGGAGGAGGCCATTCAGCCTTTTGAGCCTGCTCCACCATTCTTCACGATCATGGCTGACCATCCAACTCAATAGCCCCCTTTGGGTGAACCGGCATGGATAATTATATCCCAGGAAACATCAACTTTCATATGCTATTTTCTGCTGAGTTATTGCAATTATTATCATAAAATAATTTCATCTTGTTATAAATTTGAAACTTGCAAACTGATGGTACTTTTCTTCTCATAATCTTTTATTCACACAGTGAAAGTGACTTACACTTGATATCAAAATGCATTTTGAATGGGGAAGAGAAAGTGTCCAGTTGATAATTCAAGAAAAATTGTCAAAATATTGATATTGATTCAGTGAGTCGTCAAATGTTAATTCACACCTGAAGGCTTGATAAGTGCGTGTAGGATTCTAGATAATAAAGAACTGCAGTGTAAGACACTGACAGGTTCAGAAACTGAAATGAGGCCTGAGTAATGTGATCTTCCATCTTGAATTAGGTGGGGCAAAAAACCACATTTTGTAGGGAATTATATGAACTTGGTCGTATAAGTCAGAATTTCATTAATTGTTGGTAGTTTCCAGAAGCAATCCAGGGTTGTTCTACAGCCTGAATAGTTGTTAATAACATTGACTAGTTTAATGATAAGCTCTGTTGTTGAGGTGCAGCTCAATTAATCCGCTTTTCATCAAGTTAATTAGTGAATCTCAAAGTAATTGATTTCCACTTTTGCTAACACTGTATGTTAATTTAATTATGCTGGATTCCTTCCCCCTGCCAAGTCCACAATTTTATTTAATGTCTAATCTGTCGCCTATATTCAGCCCAATTTGCTTGCTACCTTGAGTTGGGATTCATCCAAGACAGTGCTGGTTTCAATTATACTACTTATTGAAAATATGAAGCTTGTGGTTTAATTTGTTTACCATTCAGCCCCCTTAAGTGATGAAGCAAAGATTCCATATCAGTCCTTTTGAGCTGAGGTGATCAATGTGAAAAAGTGAAGAGTCCATTGTTTGGGTATGGGATGGGGTTTGGGTGGCATTGGGAGCTCTGGGCTGGGCAGCGGGTGCAGGTGTGGTGTAGCTGTCCCAGATTCCAGTCAAAAATGAGAAGTTTCGGACACTACCCAGGCAGCTGGAACTCCAAGATTATTAGGCCAAATGAACACTGTAGAGAAGCTTGTAAATAATGATATTGATGTAGCTACTGAGGAAAAGGACAAAAATAGAACCATGCCTCAATAAATCGGATGCCTGCACATTATGTCAATACTGTAATGCCATTTTAAATGTACAGCAGTGTTTATTAAAATATTATTTTAGCACACTGTCACCCATGAGCTTAGTTTCATCCCAGTCATGTTCTCTATTTTACAAGACTGTGTAATTTCTCAGATTTATGGTTGTTGGATGTGATTGTGGTTACTATTGTACATGCTGTTCTGAATACACCATTCATCCATATCAAACTGAGAGACTAACAACCAGACTATTAAACAGAAATAAACGATGTACATATACATTTTAAAAGCTTTTTCAGTTAAATGTATACTATTTTATCTAATTTTATCATTTCCCTTTAGCTCAAAGATCTCTACACAAATTTGATCTGTTTGTGACCAGATAGTTCTGCACATGTATTGTTTGATATTCAAATATTTCATGCTTGTCATAAATATTAATTATTAATTAGAAAGAATAAATTGTATCTGGAATTACGGGTTACTTCTGTGCACTGTCTAAGTGAGGGTAAATGGTTAAACCAGATATTCTGTCAAAACAATTATTTTCAATGAGTTTATTAATATACTGTACTTTTTAAAGCCTGAAAGTGTAATCCACTTTAGACTTGGATGAAGTGGTCCTGAAGCTGCCATAGCTGTTGCTGTCACGTGTGACGCCTATGAAATGGATTAAGATGGTTTGATTAGCGGCTACTGTACTCTACCTAGCTCATCCATCTTGAAACTGCTGCCCTGTCAGGGTGACTATTGAGATAATCTTGGAAATGGATGCATTTATTTTAAAATCAGTGATTTGTTTTTAGTCGAACAGTTTATTAGTGGCAGAATCCTAATTTACATTGATGGTTGTCACCATTATTTACAGAATGCTGCTCTTTGAATTGTAAATAAAGCATGATTTAACTGAAACAGCCATTTTGAGAAGAATACTGTTCTGATTTTCTTGATCTAATTCTGCCCTGATGTGTTATGGTCTTATGATCAAAGTTAAAGTTTTTGAGCTTAGGACATTGTACAGTCCAGTCCCTACTGTGCAATACAAATCAACTGTAGGTTTGGTTTATAAAGCCAATTTATAAAATAAAAGTTGTTTTATTTTTGTATATTGTAAGCTTTGTGGCAATTCCTTTTGTATAAAAATCAATATTTTTTAGGATAAAATGTCTTCTGTAAATGTAGAAGAATAAAAATCAATGATACAGCACTGGTATCTTGTCAATATTACAATTTTGTGAGCACTTGACCAATTGCTGCCATATTTGTCTACTCAACCATCGTCAAAGCAATGGACGGAGTCATCAATAATGCTATCAATGGCACTTTTTCCTCAGTAATCTGATCACTGATTCTGAGTTTGGATTCAACCAAGGCTGTATGACACCTGACTTTTTCCAGCCTTGACCCAGATGTGGTGAAGAGAACTGAAATACAAGGGAGTGGTGAGATGAGGGCACCTGCCCTAAACAACAAGGTAATATTGAGTATGGCATCAAAGAGCCTTAGTTAAATTGAAATCAGTAGGAATTTTGGGGGGAGGAAACATGGTAGGGAGAGATCTGTACTGACAGGACTCGTACTCGGCATAAAGGAAGATGCTTGTGATTGTCGCAGGCCGTTGGTTTGGGGCATTGCTGTCGGTGTTCCTCAGACTATTGTTCTAGGCCTAGTCATTTTCAGCTGCTTCATCAGTGAACCTCTACTCATTGTAAATCAGAAGTGATGATGTTTGTGGATAATTGCACAGTTTTCAGTTCTATTTGTAACTCCTTGGATCAGGACGCAGTCAGTCTCTGTGTGCAACGTGAACTAGGCTGATAAATAGCAGGTAACACTTGTGCCACGCAAGTACTACCTCCAATAAGAGAGAACCTAACCACCTCCCCATGACTTTATGGAATTCCCTATCATCAACATCCTGAGAGTTACACTTGACCTAAAGCTTAACTGGACCAGCTGCATAAATACAGTGGTTGAGAGCAGTTCAGAGGCTATGTATTGAGTGACAAGTAATTTATGTACTGATTCTGCAGTGCCTGTCCTCCATCTGCAAGACACAAGTCAGGAGAATGATCATATGCTTCCCTGTTGCCTGGCTTCTTGCAGCTCCAAAAACACTTGAGAAGCTTAGCCTTGGCCAGGGCAAAGTTTAGCATTGACCATGAGAACACCCTATGTACTACTGGTAAATTGTGACTGTGATATGTGCAAGTTACAAGACGCAGAAGCAACTTGCTGAACTTTTGGCAGTGCATTCCACAACTGTGGCATCAGGCTCAGAAGGGCAGTAGGTAAGTGGGACCTCAACTACCTGCAACTTCAAGTATGTCATTCCTGACTTGGAAATATATCACTATTCCATCATTATTATTGAGTCAAATTCATGGAATTCCCTTAATAGCTCTTTCAAACTCTTGGCACCAAGTAGTCTATGGCTTACCAGTACTGTCTCAAGTACAATTAGAGATGGGCACCAAATGCCAGCTTTGCTAATAATGCTCACATCCTATGAACAAAGAAGTAGTAATGTTTTTCATTGTGGCAGCTGTAACTGGTACAAACTTTGCTCAGAAATGGTACTCAAAAGTGCAACTATTCACGTTGTTTTATTGAAGTAAAAAAGATTTAGAGTAAGTTCAAATTTTCCATGAGTCTCACGGCATTGTTTGGTCATAAAGTTTCAAAACTTGACTTTTGTTACAAATGACACTGTCCTGTTTTCTTTCGAGGCAAGGTAACTTGGTCAGTAAAGTCTGTTGCTGTTCCTCATAAAATTACACCTTTTCCATCTGACACTTTTGATTATCTGAAGCTAATTTTCGTAGCCAACCTCATATCTTTACTTTCACTTTTGCAGCTGCTGTCCCTGCTTCCCTAGCAGTTGTTACGGTATTTTTTCTTGTCAAAGCTATGCTGCTCTGCTTTTATAAATCTTCCTCTTAACCGTTGTTCAGTTGATCTAGTTACTGACTTCCAAAGAGCGAAATAATTTTTTTTTTACTATGATCCTAATCACAGTTATCAGTTTCCATTTGTTGCGCCTTTTTTTCCCCACCTTTCTGACCTATATTATGTCTATACCTGCACATTTCACAAAGACTCTTCACTCACTGGACTCCAATTCTGGACCAGATGGTTTTCCTTCAGTTGCCTTAATGATGGGTGCCATCTGGTGTTATTTCCATGGTCATTTCTTTAACAGCAGTTGTGACCTCAAAATTCCTATTGTTGCATTCTGCTAGTAGAAGATACCTACTTAAATAATTGAACTGTAGTTATTATTTTCTGTAAGATAGTAATATTGCCGGTTAAATGGCCCGGTAGGAATGTTAGAAAATCTTCATTCTGCTGTGATAAATGAGGAGTTCTAGAACTACAGCTGCAACTTTTACAGATAATGCATTTTCAACAGTTGGGCCTTTGACTAACTGGGTAAGATAGGAATACAGGAGAAGGAGACCATTCAACCACTTGATCACTTGAGATTGTAGACGATCATCTACCTCAAGGTTATTTTGGAACAAAGACCCTCTAATCTTCATGTCACTGTATCTCGAAATCAATTGATCTTTGTGATGAATATATAGGATACCTATCCCCCAAGGGAGATGTCATTTATATTCAGGAGAGAAGGGTGGAAAGCATCTGATTTTTTTAAAAGTATGCAATAAAAGCCTATGTTTACAGCCTTCAATTTGTCCCATCATTTTAACACCACCTCCCCACATAATATTCCTGGTTGTTGTCACAAATCAATATAGTCATTGACTGACATCCTTGCATCATCTAGCAATGTGCTGAGTAGCAATAACAAATGGTAATGGTACAGCAATGTCAAAATTGTATCTGGGACTTCATGAGCACTGTATTTAGTGACTTTTGTTGACTGATGAAAGGATATAGAAATAGCAAAAGGTATAAATGTGAAATGAAATAGACTGTGGAACAAAACCATGAAGTGGATTTAGAGAAAGGGAAACGTTGCATTTTGCAGGAGATTAAGCAGAAGGAGACATTAGTGTGTTCAGTCCCCTCAGTATTTTGAAAACTGCTATCAAATCTCCTCTTAGCCTTCTCTCCAACGAAAACAGTCCATCCACCTCACTAACTACCATCGTGGTAGTGTTATGATGCAATTAGAATGGATGATTTGATAAATAGTAGCAAAAAATCTCAAATTAGTTTGCACAGAACCAGAAATATCACAAGGAAAACCTCAGTGTTGGACAGCTTTGGGATTGTAAGGTAAAAGTAACTTTTCCTCCTAAGCGTTCTACACCCACCATGTATCAAACTACTTGCATCCTTTATTCCAAAATGTTGAATACCTGGAAATTTTATCTCATTTGTATTTGCATGAGTGACCCTATTCTGAATGTTGCAACATTTAAAAAGGAAGACTGCTTCACAAAAATAAGGGAGAATGATTGGCATAACCAGCACAAAAATACTGCTGAAACAAGTTTCAAGAGGCCTTCAGAAATAATTCATTCCCAGTAGGAATCAGACTCTACAGCCTTATCAGCTCAATTCTGAGTCTGCAAATTTGTATGTCATATCAGAGCCATAAATCATGTCATTGCCAGGGTCCTCTATGACCTTAGTTACCAGCCCTAAATGGTGGAGATCGAAATAATGCGAAACAAAATCATAGCATCAACAATTATTCAAATGGCATTAACTTCTGTTAGGTGCTTCAGGACAAGGGAGGCCTTGACTTAGCTTTGATAAGTGTAATGATGGATTGAAAGAATTTATCCAGATTGTGAAGTGGAATTTAAATAGTCTTTCTGTAAACTGCTGGGTGTTTTACAAATTTATAATGATGGGTGACATTTGTGCACTGTTCTAATATCACATACTTTTTATCAATTTTTCTACAGATATCTTATAAAAACAAAGATGTAATGTCAGGCACTAGACTCTGAGTAGCTAACTAAATGCATTGTATCGTTAATTTCTGTTAAAAGAAAATTTTCTTAAAGTTCAGCCACTGGCATCACACTTCCAACCTTTTCACTTTGTCTTATCTTCAATCTACAATTTTAGAATGAATAGATTGGGGCTTCATATCTCTTCAAAGAGCTTTGATAATTTGCTAATTTACATTTGCTACTGCTGTCATATGTCCCATGCCTGAGTGAAGAGAGTTAGCCTACTTCTTGCTTCTTGTGTCACCGTATGCCTGTTACTTTCAGCCTACACCACTGCCTACCAGCCCTGTGATAATGAAAACCAAATGTCTAAGTTTCTTCCTGTCAGTGCATAGCCTGTCCAATGGCATGTTCTGAACTATGCAATAGCTAAAGCTTCAAAGGGGTTTGGCACCCAGACCCATAATGCACAGATCTATGCTTGCAATCATGAACCAAACTCTCAGGTTCTGAGGAAGGGTCACTTGACCCGAAACATTAACTCTGATTTCTCTCCATAGATGCTGCCAGACCTGCTGTTCCAGCAATTTCTGTTTTTGTTTTTAACCAAGTTCTCAGCTTTGGCAAATAGTTCCACTGCCTTGTGGGTACCTTGGGAGAGTTGAAGGCTGAGGGAGTAAATCCTGACAAAAATACGAAGCAATGCCAAGAGCCCGAGCCTGTTCTGATGAAGGGTCACTGGACTCAAAAGCGTTAGCCTTATTTCTGTCCCCACAGTTGCTGTCAGATCTGCTGAGTTTCTGCAGCAATTTCAGTTTTTGTTTCAGATGTCCAGCATCTGTAGTTCCTTGTTCTATTTACCCAAAGGTGGAGTGATGTCTAAATATGTAATCTTCATGGCAATTCATGCAACCAAGCCAGGGCAAAGTATAGTGTTTTGCATTCCTTTGGAATGGTTCCTCTGGGGTGATTGATAAAAGGACCCTGACATTTTGACAGACCAGTGTCTATAAATTTTGCCCATGCTCGAGGTCTAAAAGGAACTGTCCTGTTTGAACATTAATAAAACCTGGGTGACCGCAGTTATGTTTGAGAAATTGTAGATGTTAACTTAAAATTTGCATGAACAAGATAAAACATCTGAAGCCAGTTGATGACCTAATGATTATAAAGGTCACTGGTTTTAATTTGTTTCTCTGTTTTACTAAAGGAATGTGTGTGTGTTTAAATTAAGTGCTTTAAATTGAGTAGTGATAACTGAACTGTTACAGTTTGTGGCTGAAGTGAATCAGATGTAATAATGTGGACAATTTATCAGCTAAAGTGTCTGAATAGAGTCGCACTGTCTAAAAATCATAGATTAGACTCTGCAAAAGCTGCAATGAAACAGCTAATATAAGCTGCCTAAACAAGTCGGTCAAAGTTTGTTAAAAGGGCATAAGAGATAAGCCTCTTTCCAGTGACACAGAAGCATGTCTTGATGAGCAATTAATCAGATTAGCCAGGGGAAATATGACACGTTTATGATGTTTGCCAGTGGTCAAAGTGATCAGTTTTTGGAGACTGGATAGTGTCAAGGTTTGAACTCTCAGCCTTGTCTGTATGGAAAGAATATGAAGAAAACTTGCCTTAGACCATTGTTAGGTAGCTTGAGCATCATCTAATCAATGACTGGGAGTTGGGTTAGAGCAGGCTGATCGCCTGTTTTCGTCTGATCCTCGGCCAAGTCCGTTGTTAGAACTGCTTTGGCTTATTGATATTCAGAGTAAATCCAATGGACCAGGTAAAGTGGGATTAAAATCCTAACAAATCAGAACGGATGCTGCAGGATCTCACTGAAGGAGGAAGGGACCATTGTGTCCCACTGGTCAAAAGTCTTCCAACAGATGGACAACACCCGCTGTTAAGGTGCTGACCCGTGACATTCCATCTCTTTCAATGGCTGCTTGGGGATAAGATTCTCTGCTTAATAAGTAGACCAAATCTATCATACAAGGAAAAACCTTCTCAGCCCATTGTCTTCCACTGCACCAGGTGGAGTGGATACTGCCATGCCAGGCTACAGTGGCCGGGGTTTACAGAGTTGACCATCACAACACAAACCATTGTCTGTCTGATGAGATGGAAGGATACACCACTCTGCCTCCATTTTGACTTTTACATGCAATTATTTATCCACAAAATTGCTAGGTGCTTTTCAGTTACTCACTAAGCATCAGTGATTCTTGTCAATCATACATGCTAACTCAGTGTCCTATGATGTATTATTCAATGTGGAAACAATATAAGTTTAGTTTAAACAGATTATTCAGTAGAATCTTCATCTACTGCATCTTCTTTGTGAAGATTTTGGTAATTCATTTGACATTTTCATGATGTTCACACCAGGTAAATTACTCTCGTTATATATTTGATGTTTTGTTTTCTGATTTTTTTTCCATTTCCAAGGAAAAGAATTCCCATTTTTTTTCTTCTCTTATCACCGATTCATCAGCCTTCATCAATCACCATTTTAGTACTGGAGAAACTCAGCAGGTCTGACAGAATCTGTGGAGAGAAAGCATAGTTAACGTTTTGAGTCCAATGACCCTTCTTCCTGAGTTTCTCCAGTAATTTCTGTTTTTGTTTCAGATTTCCAGCATCTGCAGATCAATGTTTTATTATAACGTACTACTGTTTTGTTGGAGGTTCCAATCGACGAGCAGGAACAATTATTTCTCTTACAGTGTAATGGGTGAGGCCTATTAAGCCCATTAGGCAATGAAAATCACATATTTCTTTTCTTTCTTGAAGGAAAGCACAATTGCAGTGCACCTGATTTGATTTGAATTATTATTGTCACATGTGCCTAAGTACAGTGAAAAATTTTGTTTTGTGTGTAGTACAGCTAGTTTATAAAATACAAAGATCATAGGGTGATTGAACAGAGCGAAGAATACAAAATTACGGCTGCACAGGAGGTGCACAAAAGCAAGATCAACATTAGATTTGAAATTTGAGAGGTCCATTCAGAAGTCTAATGACAGTGGGGAAGAAGCTGTTCTTGAAACCTATTGGTACGTGTGTGTAACCGGGGTGGAAGGGGACTTTAATGATGTCAGCAGCCTTTCCGAGGCATTGAGAAATGCAGATGGAAGGTTGGCTTGCATGATGGACTGGGCTGTGTTCACAACTCTCTTTAGTTTCTTACAGCCCTGAACAGAGCAATTGCAGTACCAAGCTGTGATGCATACAGATAGATTGCTTTCCATGATACATCTATAAAAGTTCTTATGGACATGCTGAATTTCCTTAGCCTCCAGACAAAGAACAGACATTGTTGTGCCTTCTTGACCATCACGACAATGTAAGTGGCCCAGGATAGATTGTTGTTGATCGTCACTCCTAGGAACTTGACAGTCTTGATGATCTCCACCTCAGCTCCATTGATGTAGATAAAGGCATGCTCACTCCTTTCTTCCTGAATTCAATGATCAGCTCTTTACTGGCATTGAAAGAGAGATTGTTATCTTTACACCATGCCACCAAGTGGTCTATCTGTTTCCTGTATACTGCTTCATCATTGTTTGATATCTGGCTTACAACAATGGTGTCATCAGTAAACTTGTAGATGGTGTTTGGACAAAATTTGACCACACAGTCATGACTGTACAGGGAGTACAGTAGGGGGCTGAGTACGTATTGTTGTATGACGCCAGTGTTGAGGGTTATTGTGGAGGAGGTGCTGTTGTCTTATCTTCACTGATTGCCTGTCTGTGGCTCAGGAACCTGAGGATCCAGTTGCAGAGTGCAGAGCTGAGACCAAGGTTTCGGACTTTGGAGATTTGTTTGGTTGGTATTATAGTATTGAAGGCGAAGCTGTAGTCAATAAGTAGAAGCTTGATGTAGGCATCCTTATTATCCAGACATTCCAGGGATGAGTGCAGGGCTAGGGAAATGGCATGGACCTGTTGCGCTAGTAGTCAAATTGCAAGGGATTGAGTCAGGCTGGGAGGTTGGAGTTGATGTGAGCCATGACTAACCTCTCAAAGCACTTCATAATTACGGAGGTCAGAGCCGCTGGGCAGTAGTTTATGAGGCACGTTTTGTGTGGGTTTTTTTGGTACTGGGATGCTGGTGGTCTTCTTGAAGCAGATGGGGACTTCAGATTGTAGCAAGGAGAGGTTAAAGATGTGAATGCACTCACCGGCTGGTCCACACAGGATGTGAGTGCATGGCCAGGGACTCCATTTGGGCCATTCGTTTTCTGTGGGTTCGCTCTCAAGAAGGCCAATCCGATGCCTGCAGCAGTGATTGAGGGAAAGGGTGCATCCAAGGCTGTCGGCGCTGTTTCACTGACCTTCTGTTCAAACTGAGCGTAAGAAGTATTGAGAGCATCGGGGGGATGTACTCTTGTCCGCTATTCCTTCTGCTTCATTTTATAGCCCGTAATGTAAGCCTTGCCAGAGATGGCAGGTGTATGTTTAGTTAGTTTGGGCCTGTAACACAGTGCATTATTGCCTCTTGGCATCTCCAGTGGACGTATCTGGATTTCCTGTAAAGGTCTGGGTCTTCAGAGTTGAAGACCACATGTCTGGTCTTCAGTAGACAATGGATTTCCCGGTTCATCCATGATTTCCAGTTGGGAAACATATGGATTGACTCTTTAGCACGGACCTTTTGCAAGGACAGGCATTGGTTGTCATCTCAGCTTAAATTGCGCATGGAGCATTTGCTGACAACCTTAGCACCACTTCCTCCTTTGTTTTCAATTTTGGTTTCACAGAATCAAAGAAATGTCATGACAGGGGGAGGCCATTCGGCTCATTTGCTGGTTTGGCTCTTCAAATGAGCATCATTACCTAGTGCCAATCTCCTGCCTTTATCCCCCTTAACCCTGTACATTGTTTCTATTTAAATAATCATTTTATGCCTCAATTAAACCTGCCTCTACCACATTTCCAAACTCTGTGAAAAAAATTTTTCTTATATCACATTTGATTCTTTTACCAATCACTTTAAATCTATGCCCTCTCCTTGTTCATTTTACAAATGTGCACAGTTCCTCTCCTTCCACCCTACTTATTGTTTTGAAAACCTTTGTTAGATCTCCTCCTAGGTTTCTCTTCTTCAAAGAAAACAATCCCACCTTCTTTAATCTATCCTTACAATGGAAATTCCTTATCCCTGAAACCATTTTTTAACATTATGTCTGTATTCTCTCCAGTGCATTCACATCCTTTCCATAATGTGGCACCAGGAACTGTACACTGACCCCATCTGAGGTTTAACGTGTGTACTATATATGTTCAATATCACTTCCTTGTCTTGTACTCCGTGCCCTATTAATGACACAGAGGATACTAAAGGTTTTATTGACTGTTCTTTCTCCTTGTCTATCACCTTTAATGATCTGTGCACATACATGCCCAGGTCAGTCTGCTTCTGCACTCCATTTAGACTTGTAAATCCTATTTTCTATTGTCTTCAATTTTCTCCTGCAAAAATGCATCACCTCACACTTCTCTGCCCACTCCACCAACTTGCCAGTGTCCCTTTGGAGTTCTACATTGTCCTCAGTTTAAAATTCTTTCAGGTTTTGTGTCATCTCCCCCAATTTGATTTGATTTATTGTTGTCACATGTACCTAAGTACAGTGAAAAGTTTTGTTTTGTGTGCAGATCATAATACACAAGGACATGCAGATCATTGCCTTCTAAAGAGAGTGAGGCATACAAAGTGATGGTTGCATAGGAGGTGCACAAAGACAAGGTCAACATTAGATTTGCAATTTGAAAGGACTATTCAGCAGTCTAATAATAGTGGGGAAGAAGCTGTTCTTGAAGCTGTTCGTATGTGTGATTAAGCTTTTGTAGCTTCTGCCTGATGGAAGAGGTTGAAACAGAGTGTAACCAGGGAGGGGTCTTTGATGATGTTGGCTACCTTTCTACGATGACAAGAAATGTAGATGAAGTCCATGGCTGAGAGGTTAGCTTGCGTGATGGTCTAAGCTGTGTTCACAACTTTCTTACAGTCCTGGGCAGAACATTTGCTGTAACTACATCCGGATAGAGTGCTTTCTATGGTGCATCTTTAAAAGTTGGTGAGAACCCTTGTGGACTTGCCAAATTTCCTTAGCCTCCTGAGGAAGAAGAGACATTGTTGTGCCTTCTTGACCATCACATCAATGTGGGTGGTCCAGGACAAATTGTTGTTAGTCATCACTCCTAGGAACTTGACACTCTCGACCCTCTCTGCCTCAGCATCATTGATGTAGATAGGGGCATGTCCTCCTCATTTCTTCCCGAAGTCAATGATCAGCTCTTTAGTTTTGTTGACATCGAGGGAAAAATTGTTATCTTTGCACCAGGACACCAAGCATTCTATCTCCTTCCTGTATTCTAACTCATCATTGTTCGATGTCTGGCCTACAGCGGTGGTGTCATCAGCAAACATGTAGATGGCATTTGAATGAAATTTGACCACATAGTCATGAGTATACAGCGAGTATAGTAGGGGGCTAAGTATGCATCCTTATATGGCGCCAGTGTTGAGGATTGTCATGGAGGAGGTGCTGTTGTCGATCTTCACTTCACAATTACAGAGTGCAGAGCTGAGACCTAGGTTTCAGACTTTGGAGATTTGTTTGGTTGGTATTATAATGTTGAAGGCAGACCTGTGGTCAATAATTAGAAGCTTGATGTAGGTATTCTTATTATCCAGATGTTCCAGGGATGAGTGTAGGGCTAGGGAAATGGTATCTGCCATGGACCTGTTGCGCTAGTAGTCAAATTGCAAGGGATTGCGTCAGGCTGGGAGGCTGGAGCTGATGTGAGCCATGACTAACCTCTCAAAGCACTTCATAATTATGGAGGTCAGAACCACCAGTCTTTGAGGCACGTTTTGTGTGTTTTCTTTCGTACCAGGATGCTGGTGGTCTTCTTGAAGCACGTGGGGACTTCAAATTGTAGCAAGGAGAGGTTAAAGATGTCAGTGAATGCTGTCACCAGCTGGTCCATAAAGGATGTTAGTGCACAGTGGGGCACTCTTTCTGAGCTAGTCGCTTTCCTCAGGTTCATGCTGAAAAAGGCTAATCTAACGTTTGCAGCACTGACTGAGGGAAAAGGTGCATCTGGGGTGGTCAGGGTAGGTGACATTGTTTCACTGATCTTCTGTTCAAACCGAGCATAAAATGTATTGAGCACATCAGGGAGGGATGTGTTTTTGTCTGCTGTTCTGTTCTGCTTCATCTTATATCCCATTATGTCGTGTCAGCCTTGCCACAGGCAATGGTTATCTGTGTGGTTAATTTGGTTGTCTGATGTGGTCTGGTACTGCCTATTGGCATCTCTCATGGTCTTATGGATGTTGTATCTTGATTCCCCTGCACACCCAGATCTAGATCATTAACCTATATCAGGAAAAGCAAGGGTCCCAATACTGACCCCTGGTAACCTCCACTCCAAAACATCCTGTAGCCCAAAAGAAGATCCATTGATTATTACTGTATGCTTCCAATCACTCAGCTAATTATGTATCTATCTTGCTACTGTCCCTTTTTTTTAAACTTGCAAGTAAATTCCTATATTCCCTGTCATAACCTTTTCAAGTATACATCAGTTCTTGTAAACCTTTGAAAATTGTATGGAGTCCACAGAAGCCACAATGAATGCTTTGTAAAAGACCTGATGCTGAATGTACCTGGTTTTAGTCATCTATGAAGCTCATGGTAACCCTAAACCACATCTGATCAAACCATGGCAGATGCAAATATGTGATACACAGATGGAAAATTATAATGCCTCCAATGTACAGCTGTGCTCAGCAAAACAGAAAATGAAATATATAAAGACTGAAAGCATGATTTGTAAACAGATGGAGATCTCAAATTGATGTACTCTGCTATTCTTGATACAAGTAGCTGGCTGAACCACCTGAATGTGTGATTACAATTATTGCTCTACGTCTCCAACAGCCATAAAATGGACAGACTGCTAAAGCTGCCTTTGTTTAAAAATAACGCAGGATTTGAATACTCAAATTGTGGCCTGTTCAACTGGTTCAGTTGCAATCCCAGCCAGAATATGAGAATGTTCAATTTACCTCAAGCCTTCAATCTCAGTCCATTGCAACTTTTCCTATTAATTATGCATGTATAACTGTAAAAGTCAGAGCCCTTTTGGAATATTATTCCCTTTAGAGAAATCTCATTTGTAATATATTGTGGTCTTTTAAATCCTCAAAACAATTTGAATGGTATTGCGTTGGCCAAAAACGATCATTGGCAAGATACATGTTCCTTGTATGATGCATGATGTATCTGATTGTGTGCATTATTTTTAGTTAGTTTGTTCAAACATGTTATGACACCACTCAATGCAAATGGCTCAGGATCTCGGACCTCCTGGTCCAGTGGTACAGAACCTAACATTGTACCAGAAATCCCTTTCAGGTGTGTTTACATATATATTTTGCTGACCTGTTCAAACACGTCCGGGGCAGGTGAGACTGGAATCCAGACCTTATAGCCTAGAGGACAGGACACTACCACTATGCCATAACAGTCTTCAAGCCAATCTAACTGTTCCAATTTTATTGACTTATTTTATTGGCTAAAATGGACAAGATGAAAGGGCTTTTCAACACATCTATTTACAGCCACTAATAAATAACAGCATAGTAACTGCTCATTGATTTTATGCTGTGTCTCCTGACACTCCTGAAAGATTTACATTGCACATGCAGAAAGTTCTGTGCACGCATACTTTGTGAAACACCTTGTCAGTAACAAACATGGCAGCACCCCAAATAAGCACAATAAATGCGAGTGGATGGGACAGAAGTTCGTCATTGGCATGGACGTTTTGCACATGCATACTGACAGCATTTTTGGGATGTCAGCAGACGTGCTCCTGATTATATGAGCCATCAAAAACTACGTCACTACAAAGTCTGTACTATCATCTGTAATAGGAACAGCATCACACTGTTGATGGTTCAGTTGATAATCCTCGGCCCACTAGCATAACCTTCTGAAAATGTATTCGAACATCAAATAGGCAGAATACAAATTGGAAGGAGAGTTTGGTATACTTACTATCCATTTTGAAATCAGAATGAAGATGTGTAGTGCAGGCAATTGAACAAAAGAACAACAAGAAGTATGTATTATACATTGATTATATTAAATAAACCAAAATACTCTCTCAACCATTATTATCTATTCTCTCCCTTTTAACAGTGTCGTTAATGTCAGCTTTATAGAACTTTAGTTAGGCCACGCTTGGAATATTGCATACAATTCTGATCACTACACTACCAGAAAGATGTGGATGCTTTGGAGAAGGTACAGAAAAGGTTTACCAGGGTGTTGCCTGTATGGTGGATTGTGGCTATGAAGAAACGTTGGATAGACTGGTTTTGTTTCCATTGGAACACATGAGATTGAGGGGTGACCTGATAGAATTTTATAAGGTTGTGAAAAGCATGGATAGAGTGGAAAGGATGAGGCTTTTTCCCAGGCTGGAGGAATCAATTACTAGGGGATACAGGCTCAAGGTGTGGGGGTTGGGGAGGAAGTTTAAAAGAGATGTGAAGCAGGCTTTTCACACAAATGGTAGTGAGTGCCTGGAACATTCTGGCAGAGGGGGTGATGGAAGCAGACGCAATAGCAGCATTCAAGGAACACCTAGACAAATACATGGATAGGAAGGGAATAGAGGGATATGGATCCTGTGAGTGAAGACGGTTTTTGTATGAAAGGGCAAAATGTGTCGGCCCAGGCTTGGAGGACCGAAGAGCCTGTTCCTGTGCTGTATTGTTTTTTGTTCTATTACTCTTCCTGTTTAGTTACAGTTAAGGCCCAAATTTGCCATTTTACTTGCTCCCTGTATTGATACGAAGATTCATCGCACGTTCAACACTCAAGCTGTAATTCCTTGCCTCTCTCACTTTCCCCTTCCTTTTACAATTCATAAATGTTTAGGGCTCAAGCTTGTTATCACTTAACCACTGCCTCCTCATTCTTTCTCACAATCTTTCAAAATGCGTATGCATGTGTGGTTTTCTAAAAAAAAATCATATTTCCCTAGTCACTGCATTTGCAGATTGTTTATACAATGGGGTCAGGCATCTAGCAGATCTTCCTCACTCAGTCCACTTATCCTCAGGGTTTTGCACTGGATTGTGAAAGTTTTTTTTTCAGTTGTAGCCTACAAGTAGAGCAAGGGAATATAGGCTTTGTAGTTTAATAGACCCTTCTAATCATCAAGCCAAAGAAACAATGAAAAGATACACAATTGTTCAGTCTTTTCAGCATCCAGTTTTCACTGCAATTTTCTCTGCTGTAATAAGTATTGATTTAATTACTGTTTGTTTAATCAGTAGGGAATTAAAGGAGAAAGATAATCAAGAATGGTGTTATTTTAATATAAGTAACTCCCACCAATGACATAATAATGGCCTAGATATCCTGATGAGTGGAAATCATCTGACTTGCCATATCCCAGTGCTGCTCCACATTTCTTGCTGGTCTTTTGAGTTTAGCTTCTCCAAAAATATCAAGTTCAGCATCCATCCACTCGGTCACAGTGTCGTAAGGGGAAGACTGACTTAGTCTCCATTTACAGCCATAATATAAAGAAAACTCTGGAACAGGTGAATTGACTCTTTGGTGGAAAGGGTGTCTTTGAAGGAAGGAGCGCTCATAGCAAAAAGAATTAGACAGAGGAAAGATTTCCCCGACCAGACGTAAATCTTACTGCCATATAAATATGATGCTAAGCAAGGGAGCTTAAGCAGTTGCACTAGGACCTCCAGCAGCAGGTGGCGATGGTGAGAGATCAGTTGAATTCGAGAAAAGAATTGGAAGAAGGAGGACTCATGGGAAGAAGATGCAGACAGATAAAGGATTCTTCACCCAAATGTAAACCACAGGCTTATTCCATGTGAATGTTGTAAATAATTACTTGTTTACCTTAATTTCCATTTATGTTTGTAACAACCTGATATTACCAGAATAAAGAAGTCCTGCTTCATGATCTCTGAGATGTTTGACATTAAAATCTAGTTAAATTTCTGGCATGGTCAATCAGCCTCCACAGATATTAAATCATGGTGGACGAGTTGAAAGGTGTCTGGCCATGATGGAGCAACTACGGAGGAGTTAAAACTGCAGTGTCCATGAGGGAGGCTAAAGCTGCTCCGGGATCATTGGATGATCAGGTATTCACAGATATTAAATGGGACCTTTAGGCCAAACCCAGGCAGAGGGTCTCCATGTGCATTCCCTTGACACGATGGAGGATCAAAGCAGTACTTGTAGTTGGATATTCTATATGCCAATGAGCAGGAAGCTAGACACACCCATTGCTCTGGTGATTGGAACAAAAACAGAAATTGCTGGAAAAGCTCAGCAGACCTGGCAGCAACTGTGAAGAGAAAATCAGATTTAACGTTTCTGGTCAGGTGAGCCATCCTCAGAACTCAATTCTGTCTAACGGAAAAGTGAAGGTTGGAAATCTCTGAATGGAGTTGAGGAGACTTAATAGTGACTAACCTCAATTGGTTTTTTTTTGATGGGCGAGATCACATCATCCAGATCATGGAGAACAGTGGAAAGAGGCTGCCATCAGGGATGTGACTGTTGGTGTGGACGGTGATGTAGACGCGAGCTGAAGAAACAGGTGGAACAGAAGACACAGATCCAGTTCTTTTTGTCTCTATAGTTAACTTCACAGACATTTGCACTCAAGTGACGCCTCAAAGAAGCATTGGAATTGTGACAGGGCTGGACACTTCAAATGAGACTAACCTCAACAATCACAGTCACCACCGCAATGGCCTTTCCTTTGCGCCAAGTTTTAAGCTAGTTGGACCTCCCAGCCACAACCAGATTTGGGGCGGACGGAGAGTTTCCTTCAGGAAGATTCTCAATCTTTTGTAGAACTACAAGGACTTTCCCTACATTGAGTGTTAAATTTGGTAAGGTAAAACCATTGTGCCTAATTGACACTGGAGTGGAGGTGTCAACTGTTATTCACCTGCTTTTCTGTGAACATCTTGCTGATGGGTGTAAGCTGATTTTATCTTCACTCAGCTGCTATTTCCTTGGCTGGGGTCAAACATCACCTATTATGGCTACTTCAAGTTTTTCCTATCTGTCCTCAATCACACTTTTCATAGCATTTGGTTTCTTATAACTTGTGACCCAAATAATACCCTTATAAAAATGAGGACATTGAGAAAATACCTATGATGTTGGATATGTTAAGAGATTCTTAAGGATATTTCTTCACTGCTTTGATCTCCTTGTAACTGTGTCTCTGTAATGACTACAAGATCGTTTTTTTTTCCTTATTAATTTACGGGATGAGGCCATTGCTGACCAGGCAGCATTTATTGCCCATCCCTAATTGCCCTGAGGGCAATTTAGAGTCAACCACATTGCTGTGGGTCTGGAGACACATGTAGGCCAGACCAGGTAAGGGTGGCAGTTTCCTTCCCTAGAGGACATTAGTGAACCAGGTGGGTTTTTCCAACAATTGACAAACTTCTGTTTATTTGGTTCTGAATATTATGGATATGCTTAGAAAGCATGTTTAATGAAAACTATAAGCAGCACGTTATGAGGTTGGCTGAAGAGGCTCAAGGATTTTTGACCTGCTCCCTGTACTCAAGGTGTATCTGCTTGTATGGGGCCCTAGAATGTTCAAGTAGCAGGGAATCTGGGTTTTCTATCATTCACTCACACCATCATTGTTCATTAAGACCATGCAGGCAGTCTCCAACTATTTGACATCAGGACCAGGGCGCCATGTTTACATGTAGCAAAGCTCCGACTTAGTGTAACTCCGGATATCATCTCCATCTCTGTGGGAGTAAAGGATATGATATTCATACGGATTGCCAGTTTCAGTGACAAAGATATTTAGCTCCAAACATGTACGTCCAAGGTGTCCTTAAATCTTCCATTGTCACAGAGAGGGAAAATATAGGCTTATAAAGTAGAAGAATATGGCAGCATTGCAGTGTCGCTATTAAGGTAAGGATACCCTGAGTGGGAAGGAAGGGACAGCGAGTGTGCAAACATAGAAAAACAGCAGCAAATAGGGTCAAAAAATCATGAAAAGGTGAAATTTATGGCTTTTTACATAAATGCACATAGTATTCAGAACAAAATAAATTAATGGTACAAATAGAAGATAGTGGGTATGATCTTAGAGTCATTACAGAAACATAGTTACAAGGAGATCAAAGCAGGGAACTAAATATCCAGCTGTGTGTGATTTTGGAAATGACAGGCAGGAAGGAAAGAATGGGGGGGGTAGCTCTGTCAGTACACAGAATGGAAAAAGTAAAATACAAGAAATTGCCTTGAATTGTAAAGTGTAGAATCTGTATGGGTTGAGGTAAGAAATAATGAGGGGAAGAAGCTGTTAGTGGGAGTAGTCGAAAGGCCCCCTACAATAGTTAGATTGTAGGACATGGGATAAATAAAGAGATAATGAGACTGTGAAAACAAAATTGTACATTAATAATGAGTGACTTCATGGAGATTGGCAGAAAATCAAACTGGCAGAGATAGCCATGAAAAAGAATTCATAGAGTATATTCTGGATAGTGTCCTAGGACAATATGCTGTGGATTCAACTAGGGGTCAGGCCATTTTTGATTTGTTAATGTGTAATGAGGCAGGTTTGGCAAATGATGTCAGGGTAAAAGATCCCTTAGAAAACAGTGACCATAACATGACAGAATTTAACATTCAGTTTGAGACAGAGAAATGTGGACTAGAAACAACGCTGTTAAATTGAAATAAGAGTAATTACAAAGAAATGAGGGCAGAGTTGGCTAGAGTAGACTGGAAAATATGTTTAACTGCAAAGACAGTTAATGAACAATGATAGATGTTTAAGAAAATAGTTCATGACTCAGTAAAATATAATCCTGGTGGAAGAACAGTTGTTAGAAATGAATAAAACAACCATAGATAAACTAACCTGGGAAATACAGGATGGGTCAAATAAAAACAACATGCAATGTGGTGGAAATTAGTGGTAGTGCATTGAGTTTAGGAGTTGGGAGGTCATGTTGCAGCTGCACAGGACATTGGGTCGGCCACTTTTGGAGTAATTCTGGTCTCCCTCTATAGGAAGGATGTTGTGAAACTAGAAAGGGTTCAGAAAAGATTGACAAGAATAATGCCAGTGTTGGAGGGTTTGAGCCATAGGGAGAGGCTGAATAGGCCTGAGGTGATTTTCCCTGGAGCATCGGAGGCTGAGGGGTGACCTTATAGAGGTTTACAAAATCACGAGGGTCATAGATAGGGTAAATAGGCAAGGTCTTAACCCCAGGGTGAGGGAGCCCAAAACTAGAGGGTGTAGGTTTAAGATGAAATGGGAAAGATATAAAAGGGACCCAGGAGACAACGTTTTCATGCAGAGGGTGATGCATTTATGGAATGAACTGCCAGAGGAAGTGGTGGAGGCCGGTCTGATTACAGTATTTAAAAGGCATCTGGATGTGTATAGAGGGATATGGGCTAAATGCTGACAAATGGGACTAGATTTATATAGAATATCTGGTTGGGATGGGCGTGTTGGACCGAAGTGTCTGTTTCCGTTCGGCCGTGCTATGTATTTCTATGACTGTAAACCAGAGGACTGGGAAAGTTTAAAAACGAACAAAAGATGACCAAAATAAAGGGAAGAAAATAAACTTTGAGTAAACTGTTAAGTAATATAAAAACAGATAATAGGAACTTCACTAAATATATAAAAAGGGAGAGAGAGGCAAGAATGAACATAGGCCCTTCAGCAAATGAGACTGTGGAAATAATGATGGGGAACTAGTAAATCGCAGAGGAGTTGAATAAATACTTTGTACCAGTCTTCACGGTAGGAGACGCTAATAACATTTCAGAAATACTAAATAATTAAGAAATAGAAGAGGGCGAGGTAATAAATACAATAACTAGCACTTGATAAAAGTTCTATGAAAACTGATGGGACTAAAGATCAAGAAGTCCCATGGACATCCTAGGAAATTAAAGAAAAAACTAAGAGATATTGAATGCTCTATAGTAGTTTTTCAAGAATCCTTAGATTCTGGAAAAGTCCCTGAGGATTGGAGAACAAACAGTGTAACAGCTTTATTTGAAAAGGAAGGAGAAAAAAAAACCAGTAAACTGTAGACCAGTTAGTTGAACATCTGCCAATAGGAAACATTAGGGTCTGTCATTAAGGATATATTAACAGTGCATTTAGGAATAAATATAATCAAGCATGGCTTCATGGTTTCATTGTTTGAGAAGGTGACAAACAGGAAAGGTAAAGGGAGCAAGTCATAGAAGGCAGAGGGTTGCAGTGGAAGGGTGCGTTTCTGAATGGAGGGCTGTGACTAGTTGCATTCTTTTGGGATCAGTGTTGGGACCTTTGTTATTTGTAATATATATATAAATGATTTGGAGGAAAATGTAACTGGTCTGATCAGTAAGTTTGCCGATGACACAAAAGTTGGTGGAATTGTGGAAAGCAATGAGGACTGTCAAAGGATACAGCTGGATACAGATCAGTTGGTGACTTGGGCAGAGAGATGGCAGATGGAGTTTAATCCAGACAAATGTGAGGTAATGCATTTTGGAAGGTCTAATCCAGATGGAAAATATACAGTAAATAGCAGAACCCTTAAGAGTACTGATAGGCAGAGGGGTCTGAGTGTACAGGTACACAGGTCACTGAAAGTGGCGACGCAGAAGGAGAAGGTTATCAACAAGACATACGGCATGCTTGCCTATATTGGCCGGGGCGCTGAGTTTAAAAATTGGCAGGTAATGTTGCAGCATTATAGAACCTTAGTTAGGCTGCATTTGGAATATTGTGTTCAATTCTGGTCGCAACACTACCAGAAGGCTGTGGTGGCTTTGGAGAGGGTATAGAAAAGATTTACCAGGATGTTGCCTGGTATGGGAAGCATTAGCTATGAGGAGAGGTTGGAGAATCTTGGGTTGTTCTCACTGGAACAACGGAGGTTGAGGGGCGACCTGATAGAGGTCTACTAGATTATGAAGGGTATGGACAGAGTGGACAGTGAGAAGCTTTTTCTCAGGGTGGAAGAGTCAGTTACCAGGGGCCATAGGTTTAAGGTGCGAGGGGCAAGGTTTAAAAGTGATGTACAAGGCACGTTTTTTACAGAGGGTGGTGGGTGCCTAGAACTCACTGCCAGGGGAGGTAGTGGAAGCTTTTTTAAAGGGCTTCTTGACAAATACATGAATAGGATGGGAATAGTGGGATATGGTCCCTGGGAGGGTAGTTGTGATGGGCAGCATGTCGATGCAGGTTTGGGGGCCCAAGGAGCCTGTTCCTGTGCTATATTTTTCTTTGTTCTTTGTTTTAAGTAGATATAACATGTTTGGATTTCCAAAAGGCATTTGAAAAGGTGCCACACATTAGGCTATCGAATAAGATAAGAGAACATGATGTTGGAGGTAGCATATTAACATGGCTAGAGGATTGGTTAACTAATAGAAAACTGAGAGTTGTAATAAGGGCAGCATTTTCAGGATTGCAACCTGTAACTCGCGATTTGGTACTGGGGCTGCAATTATTTGCAATATATCTCAGTGAATTAGATGAGTAAAGTGAATGTACTATAGCTAAGTGAGACACAAAAGCAGATGGGAAGACAATTGGTGAGGGATAGTAGGGACTGCAGATGCTGGAGAATCTGAGATAACAAGGTGTAGAGCTGGATTAATACAGTAGGCCAAGCAGCATCAGAGGAGCAGGAAGGCTGACGTTTCGGGCCTAGACCCTTCTTCAGAAATGTGGGTGACCCACATCACCCTGAGGGAAGAAATTCCATGATTTTGACTCAGCAAAACTGAAGGAACAGTGGTATATTTCCAAGTCAGGATGGTGATTGGCTTGGAGGGGATCTTGAAGATGGTGGTGTTCCCGTGTAAATGCTGCCCCTGTCCTTCTAGATGGAAGTGGTCGTAGTTTTGGAATGTGCTGTATGTGCATTTTTGGTGAGTTTCTGCAGTGCATTTTGTAGAGAGTACACACTGCCGCGACTGAGCGTCCGTGGTGGAGGGAGTGGATGTTTGTGGATGTAGTGGCGATCGAGCGGGCTGCTTTGTCCTGGATGGTGTCAGCCTTCTTGAGTGTTGTTGGGGCTGCACTCATCGTGGCGAGTGGGGAGAATGGCATCACGCTTCTGACTGGAAAGCCTTTGGGGAGACAGGAGGTGAGTTACTCACTGCAGTATTCCTAGCTTCTGATCTGCTGTTGTTGACACAAATATTTATGTGGCTAGCCCAGTTGATTTCTGGTCAATGGTAACCCCCCACCGCGGATATTGATACTGGGGGCTTATGCCTCCTCAGTCTGTCTTGAAATCATCTTTTAATTGCAGAAATGCACAGGATTCTGTGAACTTGGTTGCTGAGACCACATTCTTGACCAGTAGACCGTTTTTCCCTTCACGTTGAACGTCTGTCATTCGTCAGTGTCATTCACGTGGGTGTCAAAGTAGGATTTCGAGGCTTTTGAATTTTCTGCAGTGTCTGTTTTCTGCTGGTCAGCAAA
>JAHRHZ010000095.1:10261800-10317320 GCA_024137785.1 Ginglymostoma cirratum | reverse complement strand
CCAAAACGTCAGCCTTCCTGCTCCTCTGATGCTGCTTGGCATGCTGTGTTCATCCAGCTCTACACTTTGTTATTTAGGAAGACAGTTGGTGAGGGGTGGGTGATCTGCAGTCTGCAGAGGGAAAGAGATAGTTGATGAGTGGGCAAAATTTTAACAGATGGAATATAATGTGGGGAAGTGTAAGATTATGCACTTTGGCAAAAAGAATGGAGGAGCTGAATATTATTTAAATGGGAAAAGACTGCAGACAGCTACAGAAGTCCTTGTGCACAGATCACAAAAAGTTACCATACAAGTTCAGTGAGTAATAGGGAAGGCAAATAGAATATTGGTTTTTATTTCCAAGGAAATGGAATATAAAAATAGGGAAATTTTGCTAAAACTTTACAAGGTGCTATTCAGACTACAGGTGGAACCCTGTGAACAATTTGGACCCCTTATCTATGGAAAGATAAGGCTATATTGGCATTGGAGGCAGTTTACAGAAGGTTCACTAGGCTGATCCCAGGTATGGAAGGGACTGTCTTATGGGGAGAGCAATGTTCCCTCTAAGATGTATGGTTGCACAAGTGTGCAGCTGCTGTATGGTTCCACACACCACGATTGGTGGCGGCATACCGAAGACAGCATTCACTTTTGGTTCCGGAAGTTGCCGCTACGCATGTGTCTCACAGGCCCATGTGACTAGAATAAAAATTAGAGAGAACTCTGAAAGAATAGATTTGACCTGTACTCATTGGAGTTTAGAAGAATGAAAGGTGACCTTATTGGAGCATAGCAGATTCTGGGAAGACTCGACAGGTTTTGAGAGATCGTTTGCCCTTCTAGAGAGTCTAGGGCTGCAGGGCATAATCTCATAAAAAGGGGTTGCACATTTACGACAGCGATGAGGAGGACTTTCTTCTCTTGGAGGTGGTGAATCTGTGGAATTCTTTACTGCAGAGGGCTGTTGAGGCTAGATCATTAAGTATATTCAACGCCAAACTAGATAGATCAGTTAGGGAATCGAGGGTTTTAGGGAAAAGGCACAAAAGTGAAGTTGGGGATTATCAGATCTGCCAGTGAATGGACTACTCCTGCTGCCTTGTTTTATATTTATCTTATGTTTTTTGCACATGGTATACATTATAAGTGCTCAAATCTAATTTTGATCATGCTAAAGGTGTGGAAAAAGGTAAAGATTTGAGAATTCAAGGTTGAAAAGTTTACACTTCTAATAATGTTTTTTATTGTTTCAGAAGATCTCGTGTCAGTGGTCCTCGAAAACAGAAGGAATTACCCACAGAACCTCCTTTCACAGCCTATATAGGAAATTTACCTTTTAATACTGTGCAGGGAGACATTGATGCCATCTTTAAGGAGCTAAATGTAAGGAGTGTTCGACTAGTCAGAGACAAAGAAACAGACAAGTTCAAAGGTATAGTACAAAACAAGTTTTGGCTTTTATTTTTATGTGAACTTGTTTCGTAGACTTGTGATTTAGCTGTCCCCTTTTAAAGATGCATAGTCTTTAACTTGCACTTATTTTATAACTTATAGCCTATGCAGATAACTTTCAATCAGTCTTGATGGACATTACAAGCATTTTTTAATTCTCTTAGTCCACAAAATAAAAAGCTTTGATTGCAATTTTTTGCAATTGAAAGCAAAATTATTACATTTTCAATGTTGGGGAAGTCCCTAGTTCTAAACATCAAATAATTGTTACATTATTAAAATGTTATTATTGCCCCAATTTTGCTGCTACACTACCATAATCAGATTCAAGTATAGTGATTTGAAGTTCATATCTCTGCTACTTTAGAGCACACTTTAATCCATTTACTTAAACTTCTAGTTAAATATTGCAAGCGTTTTTACACTTCTTTTCCACAAGCTTCTAGGAGAAGTATTTTTCTGTCTCTGCTTTGGTTATGATATAAGTTCTGACAGCACACATTTGTAGTCAGTATTCATGTACTAAGAAACAAAAACAGAAGTTGCTGGAAAAGCTCAGGCGGTCTGGCAGCATCTGTGAAGAGAAATCAGAGGTAATGTTTTGGGTCCAGTGACCCTTCCTCAGAACCATTTCGAGGAAGAGTCACCGGACCTGAAACGTTAACTCTGATTTCTCTTCACAGATGCTGCCAGACCTGCTAAGCCTTTCCAGCAACTTCTGTTTTTGTTTCTGATTTACAGCATCTGCACTTCTTTTGATTTTTATTCATGTACTAAAACTTGGAAATTCTGTTCACACTAATGGTTCACTCTTGGAATAATCAAATCAAATCCTGTTCACATCTGGGACTGAATTTCCGGGACCTATTGAATTTGTTGATGGAGGAGGATGGGGCCAGAATATGCTGTCCCCACCTGGGACCAACCCTCTGGCAGCATCTTCAGGCCCTCCATGTAGAGAGATTCTCTTCCCCCTTATCCTCACATTGATCATTTAGCTACTGAATGTATTTTTATTTGAAGCTTTCAAAATGTTGGCAAGAAGGCCTCCCTATGAAGAACCCTTATTATACCTTAAATTTTACTGTAGCCTGTTGGGTTTCCCAAGCTGGAAGTCCTCTGTCTCTGCAGCCTCAAGAGCCTGTCTGCTGCCCATAATTAGACCAGAAATCCGCTCCATTTGAGGAACTCCCAAAACGTAACGGTTTTCCTCCAGAACAAATAAGGAATGACGAAACAGTCCTGGTTTCCCTGCATTTGAGGGATAATCCTGCCCCTGATGTCTGCATTTCCAGCAGGACTCACTGATTAGCAACAGGCAACACTGAGGCCATGGTCAGCTCCATTGCTTTTACCTCCATTACAGCAGAAAACCAGCTTACCACAAACCAGAGATCAGTTTTTGGGCCTAGCTCCCTGGTCCATTTAGTTCAATTTCTAAATAGAACGCTCACTGAGTGTTTAGGGAAACTGATCATAGAATTTTAAGGTAGTCCAATCTGAGCATTCCATGACCAGCTAAACCATTGAGATATAAAGCTGGAAAGATCCTAATTCACATTTCTAGTTTTAACTGAGCCAGATGATCTCAGTTGTGAAAATAGGCATACTGATAATGGCCTTAATCTCACCAAGGGATGATTAAAAATAATTAGCATTGCTATCAAATTATGCCTGACATGGACAGTACACATATGGATGACAGCCTTGATACCTCCAATAAGGGAATAAGTTACCAACTTTAAGCAAAAGTGAAATTGATTTTGTCTAACCTCAGTGATTCTAACTCATGAAATAATGTAGATTTTGTGTTATAGCAATTGTGTTTGTGTACATGCTTATGCTGGCAATCAATACTGTGTGTAAATTGAATTTAAACTTTTTTTTTAGGTTTTTGTTATGTAGAATTTGATGACCTGGAGTCTCTTAAAGAAGCACTGACATATGATGGAGCAGTAAGTATTTTCAGTAACAATCGACAAAATATTATCAAATTGCTGTGAACGGATTCTAACTTAATAATGATGTCTAATAATCTGGAATGACTGTTAGTCTTCATGATAGTGACCATGACAACTTTCATTGATTGTCAAGAAAATACATCTTGTTAGCTGATGTTCCTTAGGAAGGAAACCTGCCACATGTAACCGATTTGATGTATATGTGGCCCCAGACCCACGGCCATGTGGTTGACTGTTGCCTGCCCATTGAGATGGCCTGGTTATTCATTCAGTTCAAGGGTAGTAGGAAAGGGCCAAAAATGTTTGCCTTGCTAATGATGCTCACATCCTACAAAAGAGTGAAGAAAGAAAAGAAAACCATAATGTAAGCATAACTTATTTGAGAATGTTGATGGTGTGCCATTTTTAACTGGACGATGTGTAACCATTTTGTACAGTAGATAGATTTTAAAATGAGAGGCAGAGGCTGGCCTCATGAATCATTTCAGAGTTTGACTCTAGCTTCTAATGGAAAGTGACTTCCTTCAGCAGGATGTTGGGCTAACTCCAGACTTGTGATTTTTTGGGGTACATTTATTATTCATTTGATGTTAGAATAAAATTTGTGTCATGCTGACTAAACATGTCATTTAAATTATGAGCATTCAACCTGTCGTAAGTAATAGTGTATAATGATATAATCATGTATAATGGTCTGACATTGCAATTGGTAGCTCCCTTCACTTGGATTCTGTGGCTGCCAGTTAGGGTGCAAAATTGTGTCTATGATGTGCTTCTGGGTGATTTCAGGACATCCTATGGTGACAACAATGGTGGTGCTCAGTGAATGGCTGCCAGAAGTATGCAGTGCAGACAGCTCACACAGCTGATTTAACATTCGCAGGGTTTTTTGAAAGTCATAGCTCTATTTAACACGTACTCTTCTCTTCACATGGCTGAAGAAGGGACCAATCCCTTTAACTGGTCAGAAGATATTCTTCTTTTTCTGTGTTTATTCAGCCTCCATTGGCTGTAAATTTTCATTTCTTTTTCCGCGCTAGAACAGTTTATTTTTCTGGTATTTCAACTGTGAAAGTGAATAACTGTGACTATCAAGATCTGAAAGGTTCAGCGCTGGGACTTCAGCTATTTACAGTCTATATTGATGACATAGGCAGGGCTCAACACTGCCTGGGACTTGTTTGAGTGGGGTGGGGGCATGGGGTAATGTATATTAATGCATTGAAAATACACAGAGTAATATATCCAAGTTTGTTGACGATACAAACCTAGGTGTGAAATTATGATATATTGGATGATGGAAAACTGTACTTGTACTTCTATGTTGTATGTCCGTTCAGACTTGTGAAAGAATCTGAGACATCAGCCATTATGTGCAGTATGGTTGGGTTTACAGGATTCTGATGGAGGTAGCAACCATTTCCATGTTGGAAAGAATGGGCTCCAAGTTCTGTAAAAGGTCCTGTGGAAAGTTAATGCTTGACTTCTCCTTGATCCTTGACAACAGGCTTCTTAATACACTAAGTTGTTGTAGTCCCACTCCACCGTTAGAGAGAGACAATCAGTGGTGAGTTTAACCTGAGGGTCACCACACCTCAAGTAAGGTGTGAGGTCAAGAAGGTGGACCTTCATGCTGACCTCAGCTAGTATGGCAATTGAATCCCCACTGTTGGCATCACTTTACGTCACAAACCAACTGACTAGTCAACTGAGCTAACTGACTCCCCAGAAGTTTAATTCCAAATCAACCAAGATTACTATGAAAGTCCCACCTTCTCAACTTTGCTCTTTGCATGAGGTGTGGTGATCCTCAGGTTAAACCACCACCACTCATCTCTCTGTAATGAGAGAGCAGCGCTTTTATCCTCTGGGTCTATGGCAACTCCACCTTTTTTAATTCACCATGTATGTTATTATGTGTACCTATTTGTTGTTTCTCTCAAATTTCATTTCCTCAATGAAATGTTCACTGAGTCCTCTGCAACAGAGCACTGAGTATAGGAGTTGGGATGTCTTGTTGAGCTGTACAAGACATTGGTAAGGATATATTTGAAACACTGTGAGCAATTCTGGTCATCCTACTCTCAAGAGGATATTATTAAACTAGAAAGAGCGCAGAAAAGATTTTCTAGGATGCTACCTGAACTGGAAGGTTTGAGTTATAAGGAGAGGTTGGATAGCTGGGACTTTTTTCCCTGGAGCTTAGGAGACTGAGGGGTGTCCTTATAGAGGCATAGATAAGATAGATGGCCAACAGCTTTTCCCCATGGTAGGGGAGTCTAAAACTAAAGGGCATAGGTTTAAGGTGAGAGGGAAGAGACACAAAAGGGTCTAGAGGGGGAACTTTTTTCACACAGAATGTAGTGAGTGCATGGAACGGCTGCCAGAGGCAGTGGAGGCAAGTAAATTTCATCATTTAAGAAACATTTAGCCAGGTGCATGGATGGGATATGGACTAAACGCAGGCAAATGGGACTAATTTAATTGTGAAAACTGGGTAGCATTGACAAGCTGGGCCGAAGGGCCTGTTTCCATGCTGTAAATCTCTCTAACTCTTTGACTATATAATCACAGAATCATAGAATCCCTACTGTATGTAAGCAGGCCATTTGGCCCATTGAGTCCATAATCATTAGGACAGTGGGATGCTGGCTGAAAGATAAATTCCTAGCCCTGTTCTAATCAAGTCACCATTGGAATTTACTAGCCAAAACCACATTTGGGTAACTAGGTAGTTAGAGAGAAAATGTCATTTGACTAACCAGCCTTTTGTGTGTTTGAGCACCTGCTTTCTCTGCAGAATAGGGCGAGCAACTGAAACGCTGAAGGAGCAAGACGTTCAGTGGATTCTTTTCTTTCCTTTCTCTCACTCTCAGCTTAACTTGCAGATTTTTGAATGCTAGCTGTTGATTTTGACTAACCAGGAGCAGTTGAGAGATATTTTAGAAAGGACTTAAGCCAGCACTGCTTTCTCCAGAAAAATAAATAAATCACCTGTCTACATCTTCAGAGCACCTTGATGCCGAAAGCGGAAGGATCTCCAAATTTAACCTGAAAAACAGCCAATAAATCAGCATTCTTACTGTACCCTAAATTACTTTATCTATCCTTCTCACCCTGTAATCTGACTGTGTATACGTTTGAGTAATTGAGATCCTTTTTATTAATTCACTTAGACAGGTTGCCAACAAATAAAAACAGTCATCTTTACTTTTTAAGCACACAAGGACACTTGTCTTTTATGGTCACAGCATATAAACAGTTAAATATTCATAGAACTTGCAAGTGTAAGATTTTAAAAGTAAAACCAGTTGCTGTCAAATGTGGAGAGGAAATAGACAGGAGTCACCCTCCTGACCTGATTGTAACATTATAAGGAACCTAAGTTAATATTTGCCAAAGAATGAGATCCACATTTGGCCCTTCTGTTCCATAGTCTATTTATGAATTTTCTTTGTTTTGTGAATTTCTGATTTATTGTTGTTAAAGTTTTTACTTTCAAGTGTGAAAAGATCATCATTCTTGAAGTTTGCTCCAGATATCATAGGTTGTTTATAAGCAGTATGTTTAAAAGACTGTTGTGAACAGAACAAGATTAACGAGGACATTTCCCAGGAAGCAATCCTCACTTCGACTAACATTTTGTGGTATTTATTCAGAAGGTGACCTGAAAGCAATTTTCTTTCAATAATAATTGCTTATTAAAAACAAGCAATGTGCTAGCATCCAGTTAGAAATGATGTGAGAATGATTTAGCAATCAGAACACAGAGGATCTTTCATACCCTGTGTCCAGATTCAGTCTTTAGAACATGGGATAGATAAATATATTCCCACTGGGAAACCCAAACGTACAATCATATAAATTAGGTGGAGAAGAAGGCCGTTCGGCCCCTTGATCCTCATCTGCAATTCATTGAGAATACGGCTGATTCATTTATGATTCAATTTCCATATTTCCATCCACTCCCAAAAACATTTGATTCCACATCGAGCAAAAATCTACCTACTTCTACATTAAAAATACCCTGTATCTTGGCTTGCCTGAAATGAACAAAAATTTAAAGGCACATTAAACTGACATTTAACACAATGTACTAGCCACCTACTTTGTAATCTTTGACCCTTCTGTAATATTGACAAGCAAGTTTAGCACTGCTGCCTCACAGCGCCAGGGACCCGGGTTCGATTCCACCCTCGGGTAACTGCCTGTGTGGAGTTTGCACATTCTCCCCGTATCTGCGTGGGTTTCCTCCGGGTACTCCGGTTTCCTCCCACAGTCCAAAGATGTGCAGGTTAGGTGGATTGGCCAAGCTAAATTGCCTGTAGTGTCCAGAGATGTGTAGATTAAGTGGGTTGTAGGGGGATGAGTCTGGGTGGGCTGCTCTGAGGTTCGGTGTGGACTTGTTGGGCCAAAGGGCCTGTTTCCACACTGTAGGGATTCTATATCTAAGTTTCAATGGAAGGTGGACCAGAACTGAAGAAGTCCATTAACTATGATGTAAGTTTGATCTGATGGAATTTAAGTTGACTGTGATTAAACTAATTAAAAGGTTGATGCCAGAGAAGAAACATATTCACTCTTTTCCCACAGCTTCTAGGTGATCGATCTCTTCGGGTTGACATAGCAGAAGGCAGAAAGCAAGAGAAGGGTGGTTTTGGCTTCAGGAGATCAGATGACAGAGGAGGTGAGAAACTTGTTCCCTCCTGTATGTAGATAAATTTTGAGGTTCCTTGAGTTTCTCCATGTAGGTGTGCTGCAAAACGAACATTACTATGTTCGAATGTGACAGTGTGAATTGGTTTGCCGTATTGTCGACTTTTTAATTTTAGCTGAGTCAGGTGCCAGCTTTTAAAATGTTCAAATTATTTCCCATGCTATGAGCCAAGCCAATAGGACAGGTACTGACTTATGTCACAGTTTGTTTTTACGATTTTTACAGATTTTTACAAATTTTGCCCATTTTCCTTCAGTCTTTCTCTGAAATTACAATGAGTTGCAGATTTATTTTCAGTTTCTTTACTTACTGAAGCAATTGATGCTTGTCAGCCTGATGTATTTATAATTCTTGAAAGGAAGAAATTCATAGATTTGCCTTGGGAGAATATTTGAAAAGTATTTCTTATCCAAAGATCCTGTCCAAAGCTCACACCAAATTCAGTGGTAAAGATAGAAGAAGGGCTTACATTTCTGTTACGAAATACCATCCTCAGAACATCTCAAGCTGTCCCTCAACTGCTGACCTATTTTTGAAGTCGTTACATTGCTATGTAGGCAAACATGGCAGCTAATATGCATAGCAAGGTCTTGCAAATAATAATGAGATTACTGACTAGATATTTTTCTTTTGCTTTCTTAGTTCAGGGAGGAATATTGACCAGAATACCACAATATTTCTACAGAGGTACTGATTCAACAGGTGTGTTGTGAGGGAATGACTACATTCCCCCTAATTTTCTGAGGTCTGTGCATGGCAACAACTTTCTACAGAGCCATACTAATCGGTTTGCAGGACCTGTGGGTGGTTGTATTGCTTAGAGGGAACATTAAGTAGTGGCACAAGCAATGCGCTGGTTTATTGATTAACAAAGAAACAGGATGCAGAACTTGACAAATTGTTGTTTGATTTTACAGAACTTCAGCATTAATTTAAAAAATACATAGTTTGTCTTGCACTCATCAGAACATTTCACAAGAGAAAGCCAACATCTATTCTGCATGAGACAAATGTGATGATTGGCTGAGAAGTAGACTGTAAATGATAGAAGTAGTGCCATGAAGAATGCAGCCATTCATCCTGAATGATCACTAATTCTGAACTTTCTTATACAGTCGTCTTGTTTCATTTGATTTTAGTAATGTGAAAAGTATGATCTCTGAAATCACCACAGAAACAGTTAGACTTTGGGTATCTAAAATGAGTCAAGTTAGCCAAGTATCTATGTTGTATTTGAAATTTAGTTTGCACTGTAGGATTAATAGTTCTGAAAGTTGCAATTTCTAGATATCAACTGATCTTTGAGTGGAGGGAAGAAAGCTTCTTGAACCCGATCGTAATTTTAAGCCAATGCTCACTTCTTGAAGATTCTGCTACTAGAGGAAATTGTTTTGCTGTACCTGTACCTTTATCCTTTTCCAAATATTAATAGGATCAAGCCTCATCCTCCTAACCTCGAGAGACTATAAAACCAAGATTATGTAACCTGTCCTCATTTAATGATGTAAACATTGGTATTCTTTTGATATTCCTTTGGTGAATCTACACTGCAAACTGTCCAAAACTAAACTATCTTTAATGTGGTGAAGTGTAGTGTAAGCCATGACGAACTGAATTATATTTACCTTCCTTTTGTGCTCTTATTCATTCACAGATGTAGGTGTCACTAGTTAGGCCAGCATTTATTGTCCATCCCTAACTGCTGTTGAGAAGGTGGTGAGCTGTTTTCTCTTTGGCCCCCTTGAGATAAAGGACAAAATTTTAATAACCTGTATGATCGCTTTGCATATCCACACACTCACTTTAATGCTTTGTGTATCTTGAATTCTTAATTATATGATGTTTCCCTTTGCTGTAAGAAAATAATTCTGATTAATGGTTTCAAAGTGAATGACCTCATACTTTCCATGTTGCCCAATTTTGCCCATTCACCTAATCACTCTGTCTTTTTGTAACTTAGTGCTCCTAGCAACACAACTTAGTGACCCTCCTAACCTAGTATCATCTACAAACTTGGATATATAGTTCTCTATTGGAAAAAGAAATATGTAGACGACTTTGAACTGAGAAGTTGACAGAGAGTAACAATTGGGGTGGATTTTAACAACCTGAAGTGAATAGGCAGGAATAAAGTAATGAAAGGAGAACAGAGGGTGAACCTTTGTAGTGTAGCCCTTCTCAGTCAGTAAGAACTTTAACAAGAAAGGAATCATTATAATAGGTAATGAACTGGAACTGATGGGAGAAGTAAGAATGGAAGAGCACCTTAGTGGTAGTGATCACGACATTGTAAGTTTGAAGATTGGAGTTGATGATAAAGTATGTAGGACAAATAATAAGGTAATAAATTAGAAATTTTCAAATTGAGGAAATGATTAGTATTTAAACCAGGAGATAATCTTTTAAAAAACAGAGGAGGGAATTTTAATCTGGCACAACGAACATGGTTTGCCATGGCTTGGGTTTAAAACTCAGGACAAATGACTATGCACCAGAAAGCAAACTCCACCCTGTCAATTTTTATGTTGAAATTGCAAACATAAGAGTGCTTATAAGTATAGACCTTCAGGAGAAACATGTTGCCTGTTGCCAATTAAAGCCATAACTCAATTTTTAATGTTTTATCCATGAATTTCCCTAGATTCTTGAAACTCAGCAATGAAAGCTAGTCGAGAACACAATGGCAGTTGATGCTGAATCAAACTCTTCGAAATACTACAATATATAATTTCTAATCATGCTGGTGGGAAAGAGTTTGTTCATAATACTTGTGCTGAGAGGTTACTTTCTATGTTTGTGATTTTTTCTGAATCACATCAGGATTGGTGGCATTTTTGTCTATCTTAGATTGAAACAATGTAAGCGGTATCCACAGCTGCAACCTGCTATTGAGAGAACTGTAGCTGAATGGCAGGAAGAGGAGCAGCAGAATGGCTGGATGGCAGGAGCTATTACTATTGACATAGGCTGCAAGGATGTAATCATCTAATATGATCTGAAGAAATGCCTGAGTCCTACTTGAATGAGAAAACAAGTGATTGATTAATAGTTAATTGGGTTTGAATTGTTGTATAAATATGAGGAATGAATAATCAGCAGGAGCTGAGTTTTATGGAGTGTGGCTTACTGAAATGATGTTCTCACATAAAAGTGTGGATTTCAATTCTGTTTAAATGGAGCTATCTTTTGGAGTATACTGCTGGTAGCCTGGATTGGATGGATCAAAATGTAAAGTTTGAGGATATGATTACTGTCCTCTTTTCTGAAAATGGGCCTTTTTGAAGAATGCAGTTACAATGTAGACCTGGGTTACTTCTTCACCAAAGAGGAAGTAAGATATGGCCTTCGTACCTTTGTTACCGTACAGAAGCAAGATAAGCAAAGATTTTTTTGAGATTGTATCCTGATGATTTGAACTCAGGTAAAGGTTTGGAAATGTGGTTGACTTTCACGGATAAAGTTTATCAAATAAATGTTCAATTGACTGTTTAAGAGGCATGGTCAGGTTTTGTTAAATTTAGAAAGACTGAGGACAGTACTGTAGAAGAATACGTAATAGAATTCAGCAGATTTTATGCAAGACTACAGAAATTTCAATTGGAAACGCCAAATCTCTCCCAAAGTAGTAAATATGGACAGACTTTGAAAAGAGTGGCTATTCTTTGTAAAGTAACCAAAATCATATTGTTGGTATAAATATAGTGCCCAGTCAGATATCTTTGTTATTAGGTAGACGATCAATGAAGAAACCGTACACGGGACTGGATATAGAAAATGACAATGTTATTGTATTTGAAAAATATGTGAATTTTCAATTTACACAATTGGGATACTATCATATTCCTTTAATAGAACATAACCTCTCCACTAAAGAAATTTAAAAAGTGTTGACATTGGGGAATTGCAATTTGGAAGACAAACATCAGTTGTGTTGAAATTACATAGGCGAGTTGCTCATCCATCTTCTAAAAGATTAAACTTTTTGTAAAAGATGCAGGAATAAGGGATGGGGTGTACTATTAGTTCATTGAAGAAATAAGTGATAGATGTAAGATTTGTAAAGAAAACTTCAAAGGACACTGTAATGACCATTAGTATGTCTGCCTTTAGCAAGAGGTTGAGATACTGGCCTTGGATTTTAAGGTATGAGATAAAGAAAAAAGCATTTTCTAATTATATTTTGTAGATTCGGCAATTAAATTTTATCCATCAACTGTAATACTCAGAAAAGATAAGAAAATAATTGTGGATAATGTAGTGAAAAATGGATAGAGTTTGGACCTGGACTACTGGCAAAATGTCTCACTGATAATAGCAGCAGGTGTTTACTAGTGATGACTTCGGAGATGTGTGTACAAGTATGAACATTACCGTTATAGGGACTGCAGCAGAAAGCCGTTTTATCAATGGAATATGTAAAAGGAAATGGTTCATGACATTTTGGCAGATAAGCTAAATTGTAACCTATAGTCTGCGCTAAGAATTCATTACAGATGGTGGGAAAATATCGTCCATATTGTAGTGATTGTAACGAGGTCAGCCAACTGGACATCATAGAATATGAGTTCTCTGATTGGACCAAATTACAAACCCCAATCAGGGAGCCCTCGCTGACAGATAAAAAGAGGAGTATCAGTAATCTCAGAGCTGACTCCAAGAGACAGTACTAGAGTCAAGGACTTCTCATGTGAAAATAAAGGGTGACTTGGTGACAGGATACCGGCCTCTGTGGAGTTATTTCAGTGGCAATGAGAGTGAGATTAATGATGTAACAATGCAAAATGCGTAGTTGATGCCAAACTGGACTTCAAACAGACGCTACAACCTTTTTTAACGTTGGAAAATGTGGCAATTAGAGCATATGAGTTACAGAGTATGCGGATGGAAGTGGACACCCTCACCAGGCCAACTGAGCTTGAGGAACACGACTTGGTTGCAGGCAATTGCAAAGTCTCGCTCAGGACATATCTGATATAGGGACTCCAAATCAGCCCACAGCAAACCCGAAACAAAGCCAAGCCTTGGCCAAATGGTTAATATTGTCTTCAGGACCCTAGCTGGCAAGCCATTGTAATTGCTGTCAGTATGCAGACAGCTAAAGAGTCCTACTAGACCTAAACTGAGTAAGATAACTCATAGGCCAATATCCAGGAGAGTTCATGCAGTGAAAAATTCACCTACATCTGGTTTGGAACAGTTAAATTCCTTAGCAACATTCAAATCACAACCAATCAAAATAAATAGAAAACAAAAGAACTGTGGATGCTGTAAATCAGAAACAAAGATAGAAATTATAGAAAAAGCTCAGCAGGTCTGCCAGCATCTGTAGAGAGAAATTAGACTTAATGTTTCGGGTCAAGTGATCTTCCTTAGAACAGGCTCTAAGTTCTGACAACAGGTCACTTGACCCAAAATATTAACTCTGATTTGTCTCCGCAGATGCTGCCAGACCTGCTGAGCTTTTCTAGCAATCTCTGTTTTTGTTCCAGTCAAAATAAATGTCTGGTCAAATGGTCACTCATTCCTAATGGAAGTCAATACCAGTGCAGCTGTTTCAGCGATCACAGAACCAATTTTTAACAAAATCCACTCAAATACACGGCTTCCAATAGGCAAATGTACAGTTCAGTGTTATAGACTCAAGTACACTCTTTCCAACAAGCTAATTCTGAACTCCAAGTGACCTGGTGGTAGGAGCAGAATTGTATCTGTAATACTGAGTTCTACATGGTTTGTTGGAAGGAGCATATTTGGGTTCATCATACTGAATTCTATATTGACCGTTGGAACAAGCAGTCTTGAGTCTATAATATTAAATTCTCATGGGCTGTTGGAAGGTGCGTGCCTGGTTCTGGAATATTGAATTCTACATGGACTATTCAGAAGGAACAGATTTGGACCTGTAGTCCTGAATTCTGCATGACCTGTTGGGAGGTGTTTACTTGGTTCTGTAATGCATTTCTCTACCTGGCCCTTTGGAAGGAGCATATTTGGGTCTCTCTTGTGGAATTTCAAAGGAGCATACCTGGTTCTATATGGCCTTTTGGAACAAGCAGACTTAGTTGAGTAATGCTGAATTCTGCATGGCCTGTTGGAAGTAGGCTGCATTGGGTCTGTAAGTTTGAACTGTATAGGGCTTGCTGACTTGGGTATATAATACTGAATACCACAGGCCTCTTGGAAGGAGCATATTTGTGTCTGTAATACCTAATTCTACACGGACTATTGGCAGGAGTGGAGTTGGGTCTGTAATACTGAATTCTACTTGCGTAATGTTTGGGCAGCCAGCTGGACCTCATAGGATATGAGTTCCCTGATTGGACCAGATTAATAGCTCCAATCATGGAGACCTGGCTGACAATAAAGGGTGAATGTCAGAGATATTGAGTTGGTGAATGAGAGGCAGTGCTGTTGTCAAAGGCTATGCATTTGTAAACAAAGTGATTGGTGATGGGATGCCAGTCTCTGAAGATTAATTTCACATGGACTACTGGAAGTAGCACACTTATATCTGAAATACTGAATCCTAAATAACTTGTAAGAATGAGCACACCGAGCTCTGTCATACTGAACTCCATGTGGCCTGTTGGAAGTTGAGGTGCTGGCTATGTAAAATAAGTTCTACGTAGTCTGTTGGAAGGTGTTTACTTGGTCCATAATGCTGTCTTCTACAGGTCTTTTGCAAGGAGCATACTTGGATCTGCAATGTGGAATACATTGCCTGTTGAGAGGAGCATCTTGTCTCTGCAATACTGAATTCTACATCTTGTGTTGAAAGGACCAGACTTATACTGAGCTCTACATAGACTGTGGGAAGTAGCAATCTTGAGTCTGTACATTGAACTCAAAATGACCTGTTGGAAGGTCCATTTTTGCATCTGAAATGCTGAATTCTGCATGACCGGTTGGACATAGCAGAGTTGGGTCTGTGATATAGAGTTCTGTTGGATGTAATGGTTTTGGTTATGCAGTTCTGAACCCTAAATAGCAGAATTGGGTCTGTAATACAGGATTGTACATGGCCTGATGGAAGGAGCACATTGGTTCTGTAATATTTGGGGGTGCAAAGGAGGTACACTAGGTTGATTCCGAAGTTGAGGGGTTTGGCTTATGAGGAGAGACTGAGTAGATTGGGATTACATTCATTGGAATTCAGAAGATTAAGGGGGAATCTTATAGAAACATATAAAATTATGAAGGCAATAGATAAGATGGAAGTAGAGAGGATGTTCCCACTGGCAGGTGAAGCTCGGACAAGAGGGCATAGCCTCAAGATTAGAGGGAGCAGATTTAAGACTCAATTGAGGAGGAACTTCTTCACCCAGAGGGTTGTTAATCTATGGAATTCCTTGCCCAGTGAAGTAGTTGACGCTACTTCAGTAAACGTTTTTAAAGCTAAGGTAGATTTTTTTTTGAACAATAAAGGAATTAAGGGATACGGTGAGAGCGTGGGTAAGTGGATCTGAGTTCACGAAAAGATCAGCCATGATCTTATTGAATGGCGGAGCAGGCTCGAAGGGCCGGACGGCCTACTCCTGTTCCTAGTTCTTATGTTCTTATGTTATGTTCTCATATGGAATTCTGCTCATGGACTGTTGGAAGTATCATGCTCAGATCTGTCATACTGAACTCTACATAGCCTTTTCAAAGGAGCATAGTTGGTTCTGTGAAACAGAATCCTGCGTGGCCTATTGGAAGGAGCAAGCTTGGGTCTGTAATACTGAACCATAAATGACCTGTTGGAAGGAGCAGTGTTAAATCTGTCATACTGAATTCCAAATGGACTTTAGGAAGGAGCAGGCTTGGGTCTGCAATATTGAATTCTATGTAGACTGTTGGAGCATATTTGGGTCTGTAATGCTGAGCTCTACATGGCTTGATGGAAGTAGCAGTCTTTGGTCTGTAATACCGAACCGTAAATGGTCTGTTTTAAATAGCACACTTAGGTCTGAAATCAGAATTCTGCATGACCTGCTGGCAGAAGTGGACTTGAACTGTAATTCTGAACCCTTAATGGCCCATTGGAAGCATTACACTTGGGTGTGTGAGACTCAACTACAAATTACCAGTTGGTCAGAACACACTTAGAATCATAGAATCCCTACAGTGTGGAAGCAGGTCATTTGGCCCATCAAGTCCAAACCACCCCTACAAAGAGCATCCCAAACAGACCCACCCCTCTACTCTATCCCTGTAACCATGCATTTCCTATGAGCTAACCTACTTAGGTTGCACATCCCTGGACTCTATGGGCAATTTAGCATGGCTAGTCCACCTAATCTGCATGTCTTTGGACCATGGGTGGAAACTGGAGCTCCAAGAGGAAACCCGCGCAGACACGGGGAGAATATGCAAACTCCATACAGGTAGTTGCCTGTGGCTGGAATCAAACCAGGGATCCTAGTGCTGTCAGGCAGCAGTTCTAACCACTGAGCTCCTGTAATTCTGAAGTGTAAATGGCCTTTTGGAAGTGTCAAACTTGGGTGTGTAAAACTGAACTATAAATAAATGACCTGTTAGTTGGTGCAGACTTTGGTCTTTAATATTGAACACGACTTGGTCTATAATATTGAATTCTACATGGCCTCTTGCAACATCTGATTCTATAGGAACTGTTGGCAGAATTGGACTTGGGTCCGTAATTCTGAATTCTACATGAGCTGTTGGAAGTAGCAGACTTGAGTGTGAAATGCTGAACCCTAAATGACCTTTTGGAACGAGCAGAATAAGATCTGTCGTACTGAACTCCACAAGGCCTGTTGGATGTTCTAGTGTTGGGTCTGTAAAATAAATTCTCTGTGGCCTGTTGGAAGGTGTGTATTGATTGTGTAATATGAGCTCTACATGCCATGTTGAAATAGCAATGGTTGGTCTGTTATGCTGAAATCCAAATTTTCTGTTTGGAAGGACTGTACTTGGATAGGTAATACAGAATTCCAAATGGCCTGTTGGAAGGAGCAGATTTGTTCTGTAATAATGAAGTCTACATGAACTGCTGGAAGGAGTGGACTTGGGTCTGCAATGATGAACTCTTCATGGCCTGTTGGAAAAGTCGACTTTGGCCTATAATGCTGAACCCTACATGGCTTGCAGGAAGGAGTGAGGCTTAGGTCTGTAATGGATTGTTGGAAGAAACGGACTTCGTTATGTGTTGCTGAATTCTACATGGACTAATCGAAGGAGCATGCCTGGGTATGTAATACTGAATTCTAAATGGGCTCTGGAAGTAGCATTCTTTGGTCTGTAATTGTGAACTATATATGGCCAATTGGAAGCAACAGTCTTGGATCTGAAATT
This sequence comes from Ginglymostoma cirratum, assembly GCA_024137785.1. Taxonomy (NCBI): domain Eukaryota; kingdom Metazoa; phylum Chordata; class Chondrichthyes; order Orectolobiformes; family Ginglymostomatidae; genus Ginglymostoma; species Ginglymostoma cirratum. The sequence goes on along the minus strand of JAHRHZ010000095.1, from coordinate 10,299,908 downwards.
CTGAATTGTACATGGCTTGTTGAAAGGAGCGTCATATGATATTTCATGTAGAATTGAACATGGCTTTTTGAAGGATTATATTTGGATCTGTCATGCTGAATTCTACATGTCTCATTGGAAGGTGTCTAGTTGGGTCTGTCATGTTCAGGTCTGTAGTAATGAATTCTACATGGTCAATTGGAAGGAACCAATTTGGTTGTGTAATTCTGAACTCTATATGGCTAGTTGGAAACAGGAGACTTGGGTCAGTTATACTGAAATCTGCATGGTCTTTTGGAAAGAACAGACTTGAGTCTGTAGCAATGTTGGAAAGAATATTGGAAGGAATCCAACCCAACCAATTACTGCCCCATCAATCTACTCTCGATCTTCAGGAAAGAAGATGTCATCAATAGTGCTATCAAGCAGCACCTGCTCAGCAATAACCTGCTCAGTAACCCCCAGTTTGGGCTCCGCCAGGGCCACTCAGTTCCTGACCTCATTGTAACCTTGGTTCAAAAATAGACAAAAGAGCTGAATTCCAGAAGTTAGGTGGGAATGACAGCCCTTGACGTCAAGGCTGCATTTGACTGAGTGTGGCATCAAGGAGCCATAGAAAAATTGGAATCAATGGATATCAGGGGAAAACATTCTAGTGGTTGGAGTCATACCTGACACATAGGAAGATTGTTGTGGTTGTTACAGGTCAGTCATCTGAGCTCCAGGATATCTCTGCAGGAGTTCCTCAGTGTCCCATCCTAAGCCCAACCATCTTCAACTGCTTCATCAATGATCTTGCCTCCATCATAAGGTCAAAAATGGGGATGTTCGCCAATGATTGCACAATGTTCAGCACTATTCACAACTCCTCAGATACTGAAGCAATCCATGTTCAAATGCAACAAGACCTGGACAGTATTCAGGACTGACAATGGTAAGTAACATCCACGCCACACAAATGCTGTGCTATGACTGTGTGACTGTCACCAACAAAGACAATCTAAATACCACCCCTTTGACATTCAATGGTGTTACCATCACTGAATCTCCCACTATAAACATCCTGGAGGTCATCATTGACCAGAAACTCAGTTGGACTCATCACATAACCACAGTAGCTGCAAGAGCAGGTCAGAGGGTAGAAACACTGCAGCGAGTAACTCACCTCCTGACTCCCCAAAGCTCTCCACCATCTACAAGGAACAAGTTAGAAGTGTTAGAAGATGCTCAATGCTATCTAGGACAAATAAATCACTTGATTGGCACTACATCAACAAGCATCCACTCTCTTCGCCACCAACACTCAGTAGCAGCAGTGTGTACTATCTACAAGATGCACGGCAGAAATTCACCAAAGGTCCTCAGTCAGCACCTTCCAAACCCACAACCACTTCCATCTAGAAGGATAAGGGCAGCAAATACATGGAACACCATCACCTTCAAGATCCCCTCCAAGCCACTCACCATCCTGACTTGGAAATATATTGTTGTTCCTTCACTGTTGCTGGGTTAAAAATTCTGGAATTCTCTCCTTAATGGCATTGCGGAGCAATGCACAGCAGTTCATGAAGGCAGCTGACCACCACCTTCTCGAGGGCAACTTGAGACAGGCAATAAATGCCGGCCAGCCAGTGACACCCACATCCCACAAATTAATTTTTAAAAACGTACTTACGTCTATAGTGCTAAATTCTACATGGTCTGTTGGTAGGAGCAGACTTCAGTGTGTAATATGGAAGTTTATGTGGCTAGTTGGAAGGAACAGGCACGTGTTTCTGATTCCTAACTCTAAAGGGATTGTTTGAAGAAGTGGTCTTTGGTCTGTTATACTGAACTCTGCATGTACTGTTGGAAGGACCATCGTTGGGTCTGTAATACTGAACTCTACATGGCCTGCAGGAAGGAGAAGGCTCAGGTCTTTAATACCTAATCCTATATGGACTGTTATAAAGCACAGACTTGTCTGAGTAATTCTGAATTTTACACAGACTGTTTGAAGAAGCATACCTGGGTCTGTAATACTGAATTCTAAATGGTTTGTTGGAAGGAGCATACTTGGGTTTGTAATACAGAATTCTACATGGGCTATTGGAAGGAGAATTTTGAGATCTGTGAGACAGAATTCTAAATGACTTGTTGGAAGGATCAGACTCTGGTTTGTAATATTGAACACTGAATGGCCAGTTAGAAGGTGCAGACTTGGGTATGTAATACTGAGCTGTAATACTGTCATGCTGGAAGTAGCAGATTTTTTTCTGTAATACCGAAATCCACATTTTCTTTTAGAAGGAGCATACTGGATGTGAATACTGAATTCTAGATGCCCTGGTGGAAGGAGCACACTTTGGTCTGTCATACTGAATCCTATGTGGTCTGTGGAAGTTGAAGTCTTTGGTCAGTACTAATGACTCCTACATGTTAAGATGGAGCAGACCTGGGGCATTTACACTGAATTCTGCCAGGACTTCGGGGAGATGATGTCCTAGTCGTATTATCACTGAACTGTTAATCTAGAGACCCTTATAATGTTCTGGAGACCAGGATTTGCATCCCGCCATGGCAAATGGTGGAATTTGAATTCAATTTTAAATAAACTCTGGAATCAAGAGTCTAACAGTGACCATGAATCCATTGTTGATTGTTGGAAAAAAACGGTCCGGTTCACTGATGCCCTTTAGTGAAGGAAACTGCCATCCTTACCCGGTCTAGCCTACATGTGACTCCAGACTCACAGCTCTCAGGGTAATAAATGCTGGTCTAGCCAGCGAGCTCTCATCCTGTAAGTGAATTTTAAAACATTGTTGGAAGGAATGTATAGTGGCTATAATGCTGAATTCTACATTGTCTATTGGAAGGAGCAGATTGGGTCCAAAGTTCGGAATTCTACATGGACTGTAGGAAGGACCATAGTTGGGTCTGTAACGCAGAATTCCACATGGCTTGTTGGAAAAGTAGACTTTGGTCTATAATCCTGCACCTTACATGGCCTGTAGAAAGTGCAGACTCAGGTCAGTAAAACCAAATTCTATATGGTCTGTTAGAAGGCATGTACGTGGAACTATAATATGAATTTTAAATGGCCTTTTGGAAGGAACAGGCATGTATTACTAAAACTTAATTCTACATAGACTGTTAGTAGGAGCATACTTGGGTGCAGATTCCACATGACATTTTGGAATGAGCAGATTCCTGTCTCATGCTGAATTCTACGTTGCCTGTTGGAATAAGCATACTTGGGGCTGTAATACTGAATTCTGCACGACTATCGGAAGTAGCAGAGTTAGGTCTGTAATACTGAACACTGAAAGATCTATTGGAATGAGCAGACCTGGGTCTATAACACTGAATTCTTGATGGACTTTTGGAAGGAGCAGACTTAGGTCTGCATGTCCTGTTTGAAGTATTGGTCTTGTGTCTGCAACACTGAATTCTCTAGCCTCTTATAAGGACTGTACTCAGATCTGTGATCTGAACTCTACATCAATTATTAGAAGGAAGAGACCAGGAACACTTCCACTGAATTCTATGTAGCCTGTTGTAAGGAACATACTTGAGTCTTTGGTCTGTAACATGGAATTCTACATGGCCTGTTGGAAGTACCAGATTTGTAATGCTGAATTCTACATGGCCTATTAGAAGGATTGTACTTGAATCTGTAATATTGAATTCTATGTGGTCGGTTGGTAGCTGCACACTTATATCTGTAATGTGGAATTCTGCAAGGCTTGATGAAACGAGCGTAGTTTAGTCTTTAATGCTGATTTCTACATGACCTGTTGGAAGGAATGTACTGGGGTCAGTAATGCTGAATTCTACATAGACTGTTGGAAGGAGCAGACTTGGGCCCGTTATATTGAATTGAACATGTCCTGTTGGTAGGTGCATACTTTGGTCTGGAATACTGAATTCTATATGGTCTATTGAAAGGAGCAGACCTATCTTCATTCTGCATGAAATGGATCTTCAGTAAAATATCCACATTGACAAGTGAGTTGTCATAAATGCTTTGAATTAATATTTTAAAGCACTCCATATCTCCAACAAACCAACTTACAATCATTATCTTAGAGCCTTTGCATTGAATGATACTGTGCTACAATGTCAACTCAAAACAGTTGACTTAACAGTAGCATTACTGTCCAGGCCTTGCCTAAAAGTCCTTTGATTTTACTTTCTTGGATTGTCTCTTGCATAGGTTTCAGAGATGAAGACTATGGTGACCGGACTATGGTTGGATTTGGAGGAAGTAGGTGCAGAGGTGCTCGTCTTGGAGACAGACGAGGAGGCCGGTCTAGAGATGGACCCTCTCGTGGCTCCTCTATGGAATTCAGAGAGGCAACAGAAGGTACTAATTTATTCAATTATGTTTGGTGCATTTACCTTATTTATGATCAGGTTCCTGTTCATTAAAATTCTTTAATATTGGGAGTATGGTTGGCAGGTATTGCATGCACACAGTTACTCAAAGAAATATTTTACTTTATATTTAGTGATATTAATATTCTTTTGTGATGTTTGGGTCATGGCCCTACCCACAGTCTCTGTCCCTCAGCCCTTGATAGTTCTGCTGGTTGCCCGTTCCCTGTACACTGCACAAAAATGCCACTAGTTGATGAAAGGACAGCCTTATAAATTACAAACACAGACATAGAAATTGCTGGAAAAGCTCAGCAGGTCTGGCAGCATCTGTGGAGAGAAGTTATAAATTACCTTATAAATTACCATTGGCCTGTTGGAAGGAACAAGTTTGAACCTGTAAATTACCTTATCAAAATCTCTCCTAATTCTAAACATATATAACTCTGACATCCTTTAACATTTTGTCCAGTGAAAAGTGAACAAGTTTTTAATCTCTTATTAAAATAAAATTGTCATGCATATTGTTTTATCATTTCTCAGAATTTTGATGATTGACTGAAGTGGGTTACTTACAAGCGGGCAAAAGTTTAAAGCAGTTGCTGGGAATCTGTAACAAAAACAGATAATGCTGGAAACACTCAACAGTGAAAGCAACTGTCTTTCATAGGTTCATCAAATAAATGGAACAGAAGTTCTACAAGTAGGGTTGGTGTTATTTTCTTCTTGGATTTCAACTGGTTGAGATTGAAAAGTTTTCTGTCCATCCTGTAGACAATGTCCACACATCTGGGAAGCTTCATGTTGACAAGATGAAGAATGTTAGTGATGAAGATAGCGAAAAGGGTAGGGGTGATGACACATTCCTGCTTGACCCCTATCTTGACCTCAGAGGACCCTGTCATTTTACCTTTGGTGAGGACTGTTGCCAACACTTTGTCGTGGAGGAGACGGAGGATGTTGTTGAATTTCACTGGACAGCCAGCTTTCGACAGGATCTTCCATAGCACTTCCTGATTGACTGTGTCAAAAGCCTTGGTCAGATTGATGAAGGCCATATAAAATGATTGGTGTTAATTTTTGTCATTTCTCTTGGAGTCGTTGAGAGTGAAAATCATGTCCTAGCTCCACAGTTTGGTCAAAAGCCTCACTGGCTTTCAGAAAGGATTTCCTCAGAGACTGGAAGAAGGTGCCTAGTGAGGATTTGGACAATGATCTTCCTGGCAAAGCAGAAAACTTGTCAAACAGCAAAGGCGGAGGTACAAAGAAGAATGAGGGAAATCAAGTCCACCAATAGTGGACTGAGAAAGCTAAGGCGTTGCAACTCCTTGCTAAACAGGCATAACACCCGGGATTCCTTCAATGCCACCAAGTCAATATATGGACCCAACATCCTTGGCCTCAAACAGATGCAGAATAAGGGTGGCACCCTTTTGAGAAATAGAGAAAACATCAGCCTTCGATGGAGAGAACATTTCAAACAATTCCTCAACTATGATGCAATCATCGATGAGGGCATGTTTGAGGAAATCCCCCAACTCCCCATCAAAGATGATCTTGGACTCCCATCTAGTGTGGCAGAAATTGAAGTCGCCAAAACACACATGAAGAATGGAAGAGCCACAGGAGTAGAACGGATTCCAGCAGAAATTTTCAAACTTGGAGGAGCAGAGCTTACCTGTCATTTCCTTCAACTGTTCCTGAAAATCTGAGACAAAGGAGGGAATCTCTGCTGATCTCAGGGATGCTGCCATTACCACTGTCTTCAAGAAAGGAGACAATGTGGACTGTGGCAACTCCCAAGGAATCTGGGTTATTCTGCCAGTGAGTATGAAGCTGTACAGATCTGGGACATAACCAGAAAAACCTGAAGATCCAGCAATTGAAGACTGGATTGAGGACTGAATGTAATGACCAGGAGCCTCAGCACAAGTGAGCAGGCACAAGTGTTTGTGATGGAACATCTGTATAGGTAAGGCTATTGGAAACTATTAAGAAGAGGTACATATGCATAAAAGACCACAGCAGATCTTTGAGGTACTGCCATGTGGTTTTGGGGAGAGCAGTAGCTTGTCACAGCTACAACAGAGGTTTTATGAGTATAAGCAAACCCAAGAGGAGGACATGGTTGCTATATCCCTGGATCTGGTGAAATTGTTTTTATCACATCATCCTCCTAGATCCCTCCTTCAATCTTTCCCCTTTCAGCTTAACCCTATGCTGTCCAGTTTTGGACTATCATCATCTGATTGTTCAAACTGACCAGGGTATAGCAGTTAATGAACTGCCTAGCAATGAGGGATGGGAACATCCAAAATGGAATTGAGGAGGCTTAACAGTGACAAAGCTCAGGTATCTTTCTTTGGAGCGCAGGATGGGATCAGATAATCCAGATCATGGAGAAAGAGAAGATTCCTAAGATCAGGAAAGAAGTGTGACATGAGTGTGAGATGATTAATGTTTCTTCCCTCATCCAAGTTTTTGCTTTGCAGGGTTAGATCCCCTATCATGGCGATATTGACCTCCTCCTATATGTCTTCAGTTGCACATTTCATAGGCTGGGCTTTCTGGTAGCTTGTAACCTGACTAAAATGGAAGTAAAGACATCAAGAATACCTGTGGTGTTGGGGTTGAACGTGTTCAGGAATATCCCAATGTTCTTATAAATCATGTATGATCACTGCTAAGAGTAGAAGGTTGAGTTTGGCAGATCATAGAATTATAGAATTCCTACAATGTAGAAGCAGGCCATTCAGCCCATCAAGTCCACATTGATCCTCTAAAAAGCATCCACCCCAGACCTACCCTCTTCCCTATGCATGTAGCCCTACAGTTCCAATGGCTGCTTCTAGCCTGCACATCCCTCCACACTATGAACAATTCAGCATGGCCAATCCACCTAACCTGCACATCTTTGGACTATGGGAAGAAACCGGAGCATCCAGAGGAAACCCACACAGACACAGGAGAATGTGCAAACTCTACACAGACAGTTGCCTGAGGGTGGAATTGAACCCAGACCTCTGGCGCTGTGAGGCAGAAGTGCTAACCAGTGTGCCACCATGCAGCCAACTCACTATGATCACATTGGAATTGCAGTGATCACATCAGATTTAAAGTGATACCTTGGACTCATAGTGATTGTGAGTATAGTTGTTGAGAACCAAGATCCGAGAGGAACTTTGCAACATCAGTGGCATTGCTAAGAACCGCAGTACCTCCGTCATTCGGAGAGAAATGGACAGTGTGAACACTTCAACCACACTCTGGGTGACCATGTTGCACCTTGCCTGTAGGAGTAAATGAAAGTCACCTGAATATCATCTGGAGCTGGTTTATATTTATCGTACCACCCTGCAATCATGTGTAAGATATTCTCTTTCTCTTCTTTTGACAAGATCTAGTCTTTACCTTGAGCCATTTGGTTGGGCTAATCACACGAGATGGCTAGGTCAATAAATGCGTGACTAAGCATCGCACGAGGTCAAGCCTGGCATTTGAGATGGTGTCCAAGAAAAATGAGAGGGAAATGCTGGGAAGATAAACACTGAATGATCACGAGACTGAGAGAACTCACCTTCCAATTGGTGCAAGTGTGTTCTTCCAAAATCAGAATATATGTGGTCAGATTCAGATAGAGAATATGTGTGATCCTGAACACCACAGAATCACCAAGCGACTAGAGACAGGAAAGTTGTTAAACTGATATCTGGAGGACAGCTAAGGAAAATAGAAAGGGGATTGCTTGAGGCCAAAAGTCTGTTTGATGAGGTGGAGGGAAGCAGCTCACTCAACAGTGTTGGGGACCTTGATGTGTTTGTTCATGATGGCATCCAGTATGAAGAGGCTTACTCCTGCCCTGAAAAATGGTGCAGAAAGGATCTACATCAGGTGGAAATGGAAGCAACAAGTGTTGCCAATCATACAACTCCTGGAGACCTAACTGAGCCCAATGTGGGTGACCTGCCTCAGATCCTGGATCCTTTGGCAATTAGTGATACAGTTGAGAGCCTCAGGGGGTCTTTTTGAGCAAATGCTGGTTTCATCTCAACTCTTACCATTTGCTCAGATTCGTGATGTAAGAGGTGAACGCTGCCATTATGTGAGCTCAAAATATTCAAACCATGATGGCGCAATTGAACTTGCTAATCGTGTAACTGCTTACCAAACAGTGACTGTGCGCTATCTGTATTGATGGGATGGCAAATTTCAAGCATGGAAGTGTGCAACAGAACCTCCTGCAGAAGGCTGCTCCATGAGGGAGGGAGCCGAGCGGGGAACTTGAGCAGCAGGAACTTGAAGGAAGGCAGCTGGAGTAGACAAAAGGCCCCTCTCTGGACAATGGGGTTTCTTTGGGGAAAGAGGGCTCGTAGGAAGAAGGAGCAGACGGACAAAGTATTCCTGAATTCTGTGTAAACTATAGGCTTCATTGTATGTGAATACTTCCTTGTTAATTTCACTTCATGTTTTTAATGCTCTGATGCCAGTGAAATAAAGAATCTCTGCTTCATAATTGTTTGGGCCAAGTGTGCATTCAAATCCCATGTTAAATATACTTACACACACATCTTATACACAGAGTTACTCATATATGTATGAGATCCAATAGAAATAAAATGACTGTGGTATCAGCTATATAGACGCTAAGGTCTAGAATTTCCATCACTTTTAGGCGGCTCCTGAAACCACCTTGTGACATCACATGTATTTACCTCAAATGTATCTTTTTTGGTTCAGTGTTAAATGTTTCTGATTGAAAAGAAGAGGAGTAGAGTCTGCACTTCAGTCACAGCCGATGCCTATTTCCATTTTGTTCTCTGCTAATGTATTTCTCAGCTGACACAAGTGGGCAAACTGTTGATGTTTATTTTGCGGATATCACAATAATTTCTATTTTCTAAGCAATGTCATCAATTTCCAATTCATATTTTGTATTGCTGCACTGTTAAAATTAATTTTCCTTTGGTCTTGTGTCTTTCAGAGGAGCGGGCACAGAGACCCAGACTGCAGCTTAAACCTCGCACAGTCGCTGCCCCACTTAACCAGGTAGCCAATCCAAACTCAGCCATATTCGGTGGAGCCAGGCCTCGGGAGGAAAAAACTGGACATGAGGAGCCCTAGCTGGCTGGAATCATGGAAAGTTAGGCACAGCACTTTCCATCCCTACCACTCAACAGACTTCCTTTTGTCTACTCTTCCAACTCTCAATGTAGCTGATTGCAATGGTTTCTTTCTAAGAACACTCCAGCTTATCTGTATTTAAGCGCCTGCCTGGTACCATCTTTTAGCATTGAACAGTTTGCTTTCTTCAAGTGGTAGCTCCTCCACGTAACAAAAAAAAACAGTCTCTTAAATGGTACTTGTGAATATTGCTGTACTGAGTTTCTCAGAAATACAGATGTGGCTGCTCATTAGAACCTGATGTTTTATGGACATCTTTCTCACTAAATACTGTTGACCAACCTGCACGTAATATTCTCTGACCTAAACATACATGTGTGTGTATTTTTTAATATGTACTATATATATGTACACACACGTGAACACATTATTCACACGCGCACTCAGAGATATTTTATAGATCTCAGAATATTGCATGTCTTGGAGAGATACTATTCAAACGCTCGGTAGCCATGGGATCAAGCAGTTAAGCATTCAGGAAGACATGGTGCATTTTGTATAGCCAGACACTGAGCAGCGTGCTCAGATTTTCTTCAATGACCATTCCCATTGAAGGCACACAACCATTTTTTCAACATCTTGCACTGTGGGTCTGTTGCAGAGGAGTTCCAAACAAATGACAAACCAAAAGCGTTTTTTTTAAACCAGACCATGATCTCCTGTTGTCCTGTAAGTAAACACATTTATCTATTCATGCAGAAGAATCTGGATCTGACAAATCTCATTTTAACTAGAATCCTCAGAATGTCGGAATTTAGAAGTCACGTTGAATGTGGAAAACTGTCACTTTTTTAGACCATCCTAGATAATTAATGTCCCACATTTAACTTCAATTTGAGTATAAGAATTCCCAACATTTTACAAATTCTATTTCATAATATACAAAATAAATTTGACATTTTGTGAATGATTTTTTAAAATAAAAGCATAGAACCGTATTCATTAACCCTGTCTCCTAATGGGTGCCATATATACCTTTTAAATGCAATTCCAATTTTTGAGCAAGGTTGTGTGATTTCCCCACGGGGGAAATTTCTCATCCTTAGGTCTTCCATCAGTCTGTAGGAGAGAATGAGGCACAAGTTAGGGCCATACACCCATTGTCAAGTTAACTTCAGCTCTTATATCCCTAGCTTGTACTGTGTCAACAAGAATAAAACTTAGAGTAGGTATTATGTTGCCCCTGTCAGATTGGGTATTGGAGGAGGGACCCTGAAATAGGTTGCATCAAATGAAAGGGAAGCAAGACTAGCAGAATATACTGACAAAGATAAAGTAACGCTCATCTTGAACTATTGCATGCCATGTTTACGGAAATGTTAAACTGAACAGTTATGACATAAATTCAAAGGCAAAACATTACAAATTCAGGCAGTACCTATGGAAAGAGAAATAGGCGATGTTGCAGATCAGTAACGTTCCATCAAAGCTGGAAAGTCATAGAATCTCTATAGTGTGGGAACAGACCATTCGGCCCATTGAGTCCACACTGACCCTCCAAAGAACATCTCACCCAGACCCAACTCCTTACCCCATCCCTGTAACCCTGCATTTTCCATGGCTAATCCACCTCGCCTGCACATCTTTGGCCCCTACAGACAATTTACCCTGGTCAATCCACCTAACCTGCACATCTTTGGACACTGGGAAGAAAGCAGAGCACCCGGAGGAAACCCACACAGACACAGGGAGAATGTACAAAATCCACACAGACAGTCGCCCGAGGGTGGAATGGAATCTGGGTCTTGGGCACTGTGAGGCAGCAGTGCTAACCCACTGAGCCACCGTGCCGCCCCACTCAAAATGTTTTGGATGTTTTTACAGAGGCAGGGAAAGTGAGGAGAGGAGGAAAAAGCAAAAGACTAGGTTTGTGCTAAGTTGGAGGGCAGGAGGAATGAAATAACAAAATTGCTGATAGTGCAAGTCTAAATGAGGTGGAAATAGGAAATGTAAATGAGAATTTCTGTAGCATTTGCACAGACTGTAGAATGTACCAACATAATTAATGCAGAGTCCATCTCAAAATTTAAGAAAGGTTAGATAAATAATGAAATCAAAGGGCAACAAAGAAATTTGAGAACAGAGTAGGGACGCGCAATCAGGGTCAATGCCCATGTGGACAATAGACATCAACATGGATTGGTGGACTTGACCAGTTGTAAATTTTATGTAATTTCTTGGTCCTTGTTATTGCAAACTATTCAAAAATGTAGACAGATTTATAAGTTAAGTGAATATGCAAAAAATCTGGAAGCTGGAGTTGGAAAATATGAAGTTATTCACTTTGGCAGGAAGAATTTTTTAGAAGTATTAAATGGAGAATGACTGCAGAATTCAGAGGTGCAGAACAATCTTGAGTGGTCTACTGCATGAGTCACAAAAGGATACTGTGCAAGTATAACGCAATCAGAAAGTTTAATGGGATACAAGCCATAATTATGAGAGAATCAGTTGTAAAAGTAAGAATGTTTTGCACTGATAAGACCACATCTCAAATACTGTGTGCAGTTTTGTTCTACTTAGTTAAGGAAGGGGTGTAAATTGTTGGAGGTAGCCTGGAATGACTGAGTTGTTTTATGAGGAAAGCATAGACAGGGCTTGTTTATTGCTGGAGTTCGGAAGGGTGAGGCAGGTAATTTGATTGAAATTTGTAAGACCCTGGATAGTCTTGGCAAAATGGATGTGGAAAGAATGTGTCCTCTTGTGTGTGAATCGAGAACTGGAGGTCATTGTTTTAAAATTTGGGGTTGCGTTTTTTGGATAGAGATAAGGAAATTTTTAATAATCTTATAGTGTTGTACAACTTTGGAACTCTCTACTTCAGAATGTGGTGGTGGCATGGTTAATGAATATTCTTAAGGAGGAGGTAGGTAGATAGATTCTTGCTTGGTATGGCAATCAGGTTATTAGGAGTAGATGGGAATGTGGAATTCAGAACACAAACAATGACTATGATCTTATTGAATGGCGCAGTAGGCTTGAAGGGCTGAATGGCCCATTTCTGTTCTTAATTCATACGTTTGTATGTATATAATAAATGGATAAACAGTATAATTTTGCATGCAAAGGTTCATTTAACAATAATTGTGCTACATTATGGAAATACATGTATTTAATCAACCAAAACGTTACTATCTTTGAGAAGATTACGTGCAGGTTTGCACCCCTAACCCATCATCTAGTGGTCTCCTTTTCAATATATGTCACAGGCCTCCACCAGTGCTACTTGCACTAAAAACATTAGGAGGTGGAAAATTTAAGACTGCGAATGAAGCACTTTTTCTCTGTGACCTCTCTGTGTGGGCCTACTTTGCTTCTTATCTCAACTGTTCAGCTTTAGTCTTTTTAGCTGGTATTTGTGCCCATCTCTAACATTGCTACTAACCTAGTTTTCATCCACTCTACTTTTGAGTTGATAATTCTGAGCACTGATAAATTATAAACTGGAGGAAAAAGATTGATAGGCCTGAAATTCTGATTTATAAAAAAAGGTGATAAAATTAGTATCACAATCGAACATTTGAGATACGATTCATTTATGCGATAATCGGATTCGGTGGAATGACATTAGATAGTCCTCGCCTGTGTCAGTGACAATCTTACAAGGGTCAAAGCTGCTTCCTCAGTAATTCCAACTCTTGAACCAGAACGTCATCTTACTTAATGGTGAAAGAAAGAGGAAAGGGTTATCTGCATCACTGCCAAAGAAGCAAGTCACTCAGGTCATGGGCTTTGAATCCAGAGACTTTGTCTGATGCATTCGTTTTGAGTGAAGCGATTCGAAAAATCTTCCCAGCTCTGAAAAAAACGTTGTGCAAGCTGCCTTCCAGAAATTCCAGGCGGAGAGATCTTTTGCAAGTTCCTCCTTCTGCCTTGACCATGGGATTGCCTTGCCCAAGTATCCTAATACAGGAAGACACAGCAGGAGAAGGAGAAAGAGACAAGGCATGGAGGATAAGGCTACGCCAAAGGAGAAAGACCTTCTCCGAGGTAGGTACCATTTCAAAATTAGCCATGTCTTTGATCAAAACTTTAAATTATAACCTGCCAACTTCATATTTTTATTAGCTTTGTTTGACTTGCTGTGATTCACAGATACTAAATCCTCTGGTTCCTTAACCAAGATCCATTACTCGTGTATGTGCTGTGGCAGTTTCCATGGGCTCAATGATGTGTGTTGCAATTTATAGCCAAACGCGGGCCTGTTCTTAGTCTTTCTCTAAAGTGTTCTCCTTCCAGTGGGAGGCAGGGGTTTACAATTATTGAGGAGGGAAAGTTGGTTGATTTTAGCTGTATCTTGGCTTCAGGGCATTGTGGAGTAATTAGGTCCAACTATTGACACCATTGACGGTAGTTCATTCAAAGTAATCTGTTCAGAGAATCATAGAATCCCTACAATTCAGATAGAGGCCATTTGGCCCATTGAATCTGCACTGACCCTCCGAAGAGCATCCCACCAGACCCAAAACACCAAACAACCCCCACAACCCAACATTTACCATGGCTAATCCATGTAGACCACACATCCCTGCACACTATGTGGCGACTCTGCATGGCCAATCCACCTAACCTGCGCATCTTTGGACTGCAGGAGGAAACTGGAGCACCTGGCAGAAACCCACGCAGACGCGAGGAGAACATGCAAACTCCACACAGACAGTCACCCAAGGCTGGAATTGAACCTGTGTCCCTAGGCACTGTGAGGCAACAGTGCTAGCCACTGTGCTACCATACTGTTCTTAAACAGTGTCCCTACCACTGAGCCAGGAGGTCTGAAATCAAGTCCCACCTTGTATGTATTGGCTGCCATGTCATTCATGATGGTATCCATTCGCAGAGAGTCATCAGTGAAACTGAAACACAATCTCACTCAAAGATTTATTGTATTTATGGGTTTGCTGTACAATTTTGTTACACAATACTTGAAGGAAAATGCAATAACATTACTGGTATAGTCAACGGAAAACTAAAGACACCCAGGTAATTTAGTCCTTCAGACTGATATCCTGCCTTCAGACAGGATGATATTGCACAGAGTCATGACTCGGTGGCACTGTTGCTACTGAGCAACCCTCTTTCAGAGACTTTGGTGCAAAGTCAAGTGTGAGGCTTGCCTGAGTGAGCACGTGCTGCTCTGTCAGAGGTTCCACCTTTCAGATGAGTCAACAAGCAGAGTCACCATTCTATCAGGTGGTTGCAAACAATCCCACAAATTTATTTGAAAAAGACCAAGCTGTGTCTTTGCAAAAATTTATTCTTCAGAAAAACTGAAACAGGTCATCATCTGGTCATTTGTTGTATAGGTGGAGAATTTGCCATGTGCTGTGTCCTGTATTTGCTACATGACAAAAGTGACAATGGCTCATAAGACATCTCATTGGATGTCAATTGCTTTTGAATGACCGAGGATGTGGGATCGGTGACATTTAAATGGAAACCTTGAAATATTGCCTGTGCCAACTTGCAGCTTTTCAAACATACTGTTGACAGAGAAGAAAGATTTGATGAACTGATGTGATAGGGGAACTGAGGATCATGCATAAAAGTAACACATCTGACTTTATTGCAGGTGCAGGCAGGATCTACCGCTGATGTTTTCAAATGCCAGAAAAGTTCTATATTAATGCTTCAGTGTATCACTCTATTTTAAAGACCTTCCTGTGGTTTGCATGAAAGCCCAGCTGCAGACAATACTGACTCCTTACATGTGTGTCTGCATAGTTTCGCTAAACAGCAGAAGAACTTTCTTCCTGAATGCACAATGGTTTGTTGCTGACTGCCAGAGATTGTATATTCCTGCTTTGAACTAATTGCAGTGAAGCCACATAAGTTACTACAGAGTCTGAGGAAACATTGAAGAATGCAACTATTTAGGAAGATTGTACCATCTTGTTAAAATTAAGGTAAGCACTGATCAAAACCATGCTTAAGCTATTTTACCATTAAGACACAAATTAATTTGCAGCTCTTGTCAGATCCACAATCAGAATGTTGAGATTTTGACTGATTATCAAACCACGATTTTCTTTATTGATTTGTCTTGCAGACTGTTGTGCTAAGTTGTGTCACCTGCAAATGTCCCACTTTATGGTGAAATAGTGCATATTAACAACAATTTGAATTGCCAAGGTTCTGCGTTCAGTGCCTTGGTCTTTATAAATGTCTTTTCCTTCCTCTTTAAGTTCTTATCACCATTCTCCCATTTGCTATTCCCTGATCGAGTGGCAAGTCAAGCCCCAGGGATACCTGTGTCGTCTCATTCTGTAACTCTGTCAGTGAGATGTGTCGAAAAGCAGACACTTCTTCTCCAGTGCCTCTTTATTCCACTTCAGCATCTCTCCGTCCAACAGACTGATCAAAATGAGAGGCCTTGGTATAAAAAGGAATCGCTCAATTTAGCATCTAAATATTTAGTTTCAGCAAACCAATAGCTTTCAATGCTCATATCACTGCCTAGTCTGCATTGGACTGAGTGTGGCATCAAGAAGCCCCAGCAATACTGAAATAAATGGGTATTAGGGAGCAAACTCTTTGCTGGTTGGAGTCATACTGGGCACATAGGAAGATGGTTGTGGTTGTTTGGAGGTCAGTCATCTGAGCTCCAGGACATCTCTGCAGGAAGTCTTCAGCTGCTTCATCAACGACCGTCCCTCCATCATAAGGTCAGAAGTCGGGGTGTTGGCTGATGATTGTACAACATTCAGCACCATTTGCTATTCCCCAGGTACTGAAGCAGTCCATATTCAACTGCAACAAGATCAGGACAATATCCAGGTTTGGGCTGATGATGGCAAATAACATTCGCACCACAGAAATGCCAGGCTATGACCATTTCCAATAAGAGACAATCTAATCACTGCCCCTTGACATTCAATGATGTTACCATCCCCCTGCAGTATCAACATCCTTGGGGTGTTGACTCAACTGGACTCACCATATAAACACTTTGGCTATAAGAGCAGGTCAGAGGCTAGGAATACTGCAGCGAGCAGCTCACCTCCTGACTCCCCAAAGCCTGTCCACCATCTACAAGGCACAAATCAGGAGTGTGATGGAATACTCCCCACTCGCCTGGATGGGGGCAGCTCCAAAAAGCTTCACACAATTCAGGTCAAAGCAGCCTGCTTGATTGACACCACATCCACAAGCGTCCACTTCCTCCACCACCAACGCTCAGTAGCAGCAATGTGTACTATCTATAAGATGCACTGCAGAAATTCACCAAAGATTCTCAGTCAGCACCTTCCAAACCCATCTAGAAGGACAAGGGCAGCAGATACACGGGAATACCACCATCTGCAAATCCCCTCCAAGCCACTCACCATCCTGACTTGGAAATATATCGCCGTTCCTTCACTGTCACCGGGTCAAAATCGTGGAATTCTCTCCCTAAGGGCATTGTGGACCAATCTACAGCATGTGGACTGCAAGTGGCTCAAGAAGGCAGTTTACCACCACCTTCTCAAAGGCAACTAGGGTCAGGCAACAAATGTTGGCCCAGCCTGTGATGTTTACATCTCATGAGAGAATAAAATATATCTAGAAGCAAAGTTATGGGAATTTTAAACTCGAAGTGTTGCTGAACTCTGAACCAATGTACTTCAGCAAGCATGGTTGATGGCTAACTAGGATTTGGTGCAAGTTAAATATGTGCAGCTGTGCTCTTGATGACTTCTTGTTTACCAAGGATGGCTGGGTGCTTTACAGAGGCAGAAGCAGTTGGTGTCTAGATGATGGAGCAATTATATGGCTGGAAACTCAACTCTGGGTTAAACAGAGTGCCAAGTATGCAAAGAGTCTAGTTTATACTAATACAGTGACCAGGGAGAGGGATGGAATCAGTGTCAAGTGGACGAAAAGGAATTGGGATATATTTGTTCATCTGGTGTCACTTCTAAGCAATACGGTACATAGAACAGCTCATGACACTGCCTGCCTTGAGGGAATTGAAGTAGGTCTGCATTGTGCGAAGCTAAGTGAACAAATTTCACACCTAGTGGCCCAATGTTTAATTGGAAGATATTTTTGCTCACCCAGGACTGAATCCTAGACTAGCAGCATGACAAGTCAGATGCATTTGGAAGGACCGATTGTTGTGGAAAATGTTGACTTTTCTGAACATCAGATGGCAATCCCTTTTAAAGTTTGAATATTTCCTCTCATCATGCCAACATTGGCTTTGTCCTGGAGTGTAGGAGGTTGAGAGGTGACCTGATAGAAGTTTGTAAAATCATGAGAGTTATAGATAGAGTTAATGGTAGTTGTCTTTCCCCTAGCATGGGGGATTTCAACACCAGAGGCCACATTTTCCAATTAAGAGCAAAGAGATTTAAAAAAGACATGAGGTAAATTTTTCCACAGAGGGTGGTTCATGTGTGGAATGAACTTCCCGAAGAAGTGGTGGATGCGGGTACAATTACAATGTTTAAAAGACATTTGGATAATTACATGACTAGGAAGTGTTTGGAGGAATACGGGCCAGGATCAGGCAGGTGGGGCTAGTTTAGTCAGGGATTATATGTGGCATGGACTGATTGGACCAAAGGGTCTGTTTCTGTGCCATATGACTCTGTGAATCTATGAGCGTCTTCAATCTAATAAATCAGGATTAAGAACACTCAAGTGGTTTATATGGAGAGGTGCTGTGCATGTCAGTTCATGAGTCTGTGCTCCTGGGAAGTAACCAGAAGCGTGTACATTGTGATCTATACCTAGAAGTGACTCAGACAACATGCAGAAAATGGAACTTGAGGCTAGGAAAACAATATCAAAAAAATGACCAAAGCAATCATAAAATACCAAAGACCAGCAACCAATGATGTAACCTTAAAAAAATTAGCCTTAAATGTATGAGGACTCAACTGAATTGAATTAATTGGGAAGGTATTCAAAGCATTTACGCAAAGGGTAGATAGAAGATCTTTTCATGGCATAATGCTGAGAAACAGAATGGACAATTCCAGCAGGTGTAGGAGAAAACAGAATGGGTTCCCAATTTGATTGTCTATCAGATAGGGCAGAGGAGCAAACTCTCTTGCAAGTCGGAAAGGGCAAAGCAGTTCACTGGATATACACAGAAACGGATAAAAGCACAATTAAAGATTGGTCAATGGGGCAAAGAGAGCTCAGATGAAAGCATAACTGTTTATGCAAAATACCACAAGAAGCAATTCTTTCAGTACTTCTGCAGTTAGAAGATAAAGATGTGGTAAGTGCTTTATGTTTTGATTTATGTGAACACTGCTGCTAACATTCTATGCTACCACTTCCATTTACCTTTGGGCTGTGGGTGTCTACGTGGCATTACAGGCAGCTTTCTTTTGTACCAGGTTACTACTCCACATAGTCTCTCGTGTCTCTAATTCACCTTTGTTTTAAAGTAATGCACTCACTTTCTTCAGTACTGTAATACCGTTTATTTACATTTATATGATAACAGGTTACTGATATAGCTCCATGTGGAATGTTCAAGTCCTTCTCTATCACATACAGGTGTGCTTATTTTTGCTGTTTTTCTCATCATTTAAATATTCTATTAACTTCCATCTCCCCCCAGTTTCTCTCTTCCCTGATTTATATAGGTCAAAAGTCACACAACACCAGGTTACAGTCCAACACGTTTATTTCTAGTCACAAGCTTTCGGAGCGCTGCTCTTTCTTCAGGTGATGAAGGAGCCATGCTCTGAAAGCTTGTGATTTCAACTAAACCTGTTGGACGTAACCAGGTGTCATGTGATTTCTGATCTTGTCTACCCCAGTCCAACACTGATGCCTCCAAATCTTGATTTACATAATTCCAGCAACTTGTCCTTAATTACTTATTTTGTCATTATTATCATTCACATCATCATCACCATCTGTCCCACTCCTCCCCAAGTTGAGATAATCTAGAATTCCCACTAGATACCCCAACTTGGTTTGCTTGACTTCCACAGAGGGTACTAGTTCTCTACCATTCCTTGAACTGCTGCACCATTCTGTACAGGAATCAATGTAATACACCTGTCCCTGACCCAGAGCATGTGACACTCATATTTGGGTTTTATTCTTGACTTGAGAAAGATCAATGCCTTTCTGTTTGTCTTGAATGTACCTTCAGGTATACATATGATCTTGGTTCTAGAAAACACTCTGGTCTCTTATCCAGACTTACTGATCGAGTCTCAGAGTTGATCATTATTTACCTTGTGTCTTGAGTTCAACCACTTCTGTTGCTTTCTTCCTTTGTGCATTTCTGTCTTCTTGACCTTTTTGTGGTGGTGATAGGTTATATCTGATCCGAGAATGCAACTTTAACCATGTATTTCCATTTTTAATCATCTTCCAATGAGTAATTCTGCTAGTGAGTATCCAATATTTAATGTTGTTGCTCTGTATATCAGTAATGCTAATTCCCAGTCTACATTTATGGATATTACCAGCTTTACGGTCTTAATCATCCCCTCTCCTTCTGAGTTTGATTGAAGGTAAATTGGCGAACTCGCCACCTGGTTGTACTGCTTCCAAAGTGAATTTTCTGAAGTCCTAATTCACAAATTGAGGTCCGTTATCCAAATCTTTTCCTCTGGGAAGCCACGTGCTGCAAAATCATATTTCAGTGCTTGCTATAAATGTATGAAGTCTTGAAACATTGATCTGTCTTGTATATTAGTCTGCCACAATTAAATATTTCTTACCCTTTGAAGGTGAATAAATCTAATGCTAACCTTTCCCAAGGATTTTCTGGAAATTTTGATAGCAATAATAGTTCTTTTGGCATTTGACTGTTGATGGCACACATGTAATACAACTAGATAGAATTTTTATTTCTTTCTAAATATTTGTCCATCATATGGATTGTTGAGCTATTATCCTGATTTCTGTGATTCCTATGAACCTGTTTAGGATCTCTTGCCTTATTGACTTCTGTTTATGATATTTTTTCAATTCATGATCTGCTGGACATTATTTGGATCCTTTTCAGACAGAGCTTTTGCTGTTGAATATGATTTGTCTTTGATGAGGATTAAGTTCTTTGTCAGCCTGGTCCACTGTTGACCTGGATACTATATTAGCCGTACTAGGTGCTAGGCCTTAGACATACACTACCACACTGTATCTCATTTGTTTGAGCCTGAATCTCTGCATTCGTAATGACATTTCTATGATTTCCTTTTATCCTTGTAATGGAATTAGTGTCCTTGGTTCTGCTTTGACCTGGAATCTTCAAATCTTTCAAATCCCCATGTAATGGTCATTGCCTCTTTTGCAATTGTAGCATATGACTCTCCATTTTCTGTTAATGTTCTTGATGTGAAGTTTATGAGTTTGTTGGTTCCATCATTCTGCACCTGAATGAAAATTGCAGCTAGTTACAGAATGTTGTACCCATGGATACTTTAGCAAGTAAAAGAGTTATAATGAGCCATAATATGTCTGAGTTGAGTAGCTTCTCCTTAATGTTCTGAAAAGCTGTAGTCCATTCCTGTGTCCAGTACCTTTGCTGGTCTTTCTTGAAATTTCCCTTTATGGCTTGTGTGAGCCGGGGTAAGTTAAGACTGAACTTTCCTATTTAATTCGCCATGCCTAAGAAGCACTTATGTCATTGACACAACTCAGTGCTAGAAATTCTCTTTGGCCTTGGTCATAGAGTCATACAGCATGGAAACAGATCCTTCGGTCCAACCAGTCCATGCTGACCATAATCCCAAACTAAACTAGTCTCACCTGCCTGCGCTTGGCCCATATCCCTCCAAACCTTTCCTATTTATGTACTTATCTAAATGTTTTTTTAAATGCTGTAACTGTGCCTGCATCCATCATTTCCTCTGGAAGTTCATTCCGTACACAAACCACTCTCTATGTAAAAAAATTGCCCCCATGCCTTTTTAAAATCTTTCTCCTCTCACCTTAAAATATGCCCCTAGCCCTTGAAATTCCTAACCCTAGGGAAAAGACATTTGCCATTCACCTTCTCTATACCCCTCATGTGTTTATAAATACCTATAAGGTCACCCTTCAACCTCCTAAGTTCTCGTGAAAAATGTCCCAGCCTATCCAGTCTCTCCTCATAACTCAAACCCTTCATT
This sequence comes from Ginglymostoma cirratum, assembly GCA_024137785.1. Taxonomy (NCBI): domain Eukaryota; kingdom Metazoa; phylum Chordata; class Chondrichthyes; order Orectolobiformes; family Ginglymostomatidae; genus Ginglymostoma; species Ginglymostoma cirratum. Next base: position 10,278,324 of record JAHRHZ010000095.1, on the reverse strand, counting down.
CCCAGTAACATCCTTATAAATCCTTTCTGAACCTTTTTTGGAATGTACAGGGATACCTCATTCCTCTATTATATGTACCAAAGACATGCTTGTTGTCTTTGAAAATTGAATTTCTCGTTGAGTGTATGGCTTGCATTTTGTAATGCTCTTAAAACTTCTCTGACTTGGTTGTCGGATTCTTTTTTTATCTGACCATGTACCAGGATATCAGCCGTGTGGTAAATGGTCCTTTGTTTTCAAGAATCCTTGAAACTGTACCCTGAATGATTTCTGATGCAGAATAAATCAGATAGGTAGACAATTAAAACAAAATCATCCAAATGTCATGATAAATGTAGTCAGCAGTGTGAAGGTGTCCGTATGGGGGTGACAGTCAAAATTCACTGTTTGCATCAAATTTGGTAAAGAATTTGCTTTTCTTAAATTTGATCAGACTGTCGTCAAATGGATGAATCTCTTTGAATCCTTAGTTCAACTGAGTGAAATCTACACACATTCTCAGTTCTTCATTTGGTTTGGGAACTGTTATCAGTCCTGAGCACTGTTTTCCCAGTTCTGTAGTGGTAATATGACCCCACTTTTTAACATGGTCTCTAATGGAACTTAGAACTTTTCTAATAGTGGGTGAAGAACTTTCTTTGGAGCGTACAAGCAGATGGACTTAGCACAAAGAGGGTATTTGTTATTAAGGCAATCAGTTTGAATATCAGCCAATTAATCTAATCCAGGCACTTAGAGACTAAAACCCAATTAAATTTAAACCTGATAGTTTTGACAACCTTGGACGAATCCTATTGTAAGAAATTGATAGGTCATCAAGGGCATAAAAGAAGAGGGTATTTGAAAATCAGCGTGAGAGCGACTAGAGTTAAAAACCAGCAGCCCTAATGAGAAAATCACTGGCTTTCACAGAATGCTCTAAGCTCTTAGAAGACCATCCTCTGACTAAAGGTACAGTGGCACTCTTAGCAAGTATTCCTGTCACAAGAATTTGATGGAGAAAGGTATTCCTGACTGATGAACAGCGGAGAAGGCACAGAACATTCTGGGAGATGTATCCTGGTTCTAATTTTGAGGGACTATGTTTTAAATTTTTTTTTGATTAGTTTGGTTTATATAAGTGGGAATTGTATCCATTGGAGCAGCATATAATTAGAATTTTTGTTTTTTCAGGAATAGCTAGTAGTTGGGGGGGGGAATTGTTCAGTGTGTTAGTAGTTCAGTTAATTTGTTCACTATTACAGTTAGACAAATAAATTGTCACTTGTTGATTATAGAGTGACTTTCAGAAGTTCATTTCACTTAACCTCCCCTTTTTAACTGACTGGGTAGTGAGAGGCAGGTTATATAAGTTTTCACACTTCCTTTAACAGATTACGAGGTGAGCGGAGCTTCTCTGGGTGTTCTGGTTTTAGTTATCACAGTGGGGGTCAACCTCCACTTTATAACAGATTGGGGGCTCGGGTCCGGGATTGTGTATGGGATTTGAATGGATTTGGACAGATTTGAACAGATTTGGGGTAGAAAAGGTCCCAGCAGATTTTAACAGACTTGGGGATTAGTTTCCTAGATCTTTAAATAAAACTTAGGTAAGAAGTGGAAAATGTGTTGAATTTCAGTTACTTGCTGTCGGTTAAATTGAAAGTGGGGGAAATGGCTCTTAACGCTGCTAAAAAGGTTCTGAGGTTTCAGGATGCTTCCCAAATTTGCCAAGCAAGTTTAGAAAGACAGAGAACGTATATACTTTTAGACTTAGCAAACAGGCTAGAATTGGGATTAACTAGGGATAAGAGGGAAGCTGAAATTGTAAAGGAGTTAGTCAAGCATTTAGGTATACCAGAGAAACTGTCAAGTGCAGTGGAGTTAGAAAAAAAAATTGCAACTAAGACAACTGGAGTTAGAGAATGAAAGGGAATTGAAACAGTTTGAATTACAGTTACAAGCATAAGAAAGACAAAATGAAAAAGAGAGTTTGAACTTCAGAAGTTGCAAATTAAACAGAATAGCCGACTTAAAACGATGGAAATGAAGATAGAAGGTAGGCTTAGTGAGGAGGAGAGTGATGATGAGCGGACCCATCATAGCCAAAGACTTGATAGGGAGTAATATAAGTTATATACATATATATATTGTACACTAATAAGTTATATATTACCAAAATTCGATGAACAAGATGAACAACCCTTTTTAATTTCTTTTGAGAAATTGGCTAAACAGATGAACTGGCCAGAGACTGTGTGTGTAATGTTAATTCAGACCAGGTTGGTAGGCAGGGCTAGTGAGGTGTTTGCAGTGCTGTCGGATGAGACGTCAAGAGAATACAAAGTAAAACAGGCTATTTTGAGTGCCTACGAATTGGTACCAGAAGCATATAGACAATAGTTCAGAAATATAAGGAAGGAACCAGATCTGACTTATGTCGTGTTTGAAAGAATAAAACATAGCAACTTTGCTAGATGGGTGAAAAAGCACATGAGAATCTTAGACAGATTACCCTGCTGGAGGAGTTCAAAACTCACTTCCAGAAATGATAAGAACTCATGTTCTTGGAACAGAAGGTTAAAACAGTAAGAAGAGTTGCAGAGATGGTGGATGAATACGCAATAGTGCATAAGTCAAAATCTAGCTTCCGATAGCAATTTCATTCCATGAGGGATAGAAATTGGGAAAAAGGGAGATCCCTCAATGAAAAACAAAAAGTAGAAAACACTGGAAATAGTTTAACACGTGAAAAAGAAACCCAAGAGGGTGGAAAAGAGGTGAAAAGCCTGAGGTTTTGCCACTGTAATAGAGTGGGACACACAAAGGCACAGTGCTGGTGGTTTAAGAGAAGCATTGGGAAAAAGGATGTGGTAAAAGAAGCTAAACCAGTGGGATTAATTGAGGTAGTGAAGGAAATACCAAGAAAAGTCAAGGAGCTGCAGGAGAGTGCACAGCCTAGTCACAGGCTGGATGGTAAGTTAGTGCCCGATCTCTTCAAATATTTCACCTGTGTGGGTAAGGTTTACTCAGGAAGAACAGGGGATGAAGATAAAGAAGTTAAAATATTGAGCAATACGGGAGCCAGTCAATCTCTAATAGTAAGAGATGAAAGTATTTGTACTCCTTCTGAAATGTTGCCCGAGAGAGTGATCATCTGTGGAATAAATGGAGAGAGATTTAACTGATAAGGCTAGAAAGTCCAATCAAGACCGGGGATTGAAAGATTGAAAGAGTGTCTATTCCAGGATTACAGTTTGTTCTTAGAAACAACCTAGCCAGATCAAAGGTGGGAGTGATGGCCATTTTAGTGGAGGAGCCGAAAGAAAACCAGGGAACTGAAGAGTTAAAAGAAAAATACCTGGCATTTTTCCAGACTGTCTGGTGACAAGATCCCACAGTCATAAGTTAAAACAAGAAAGGAAAACCAAAGAGAAAGACCAAAGAGTTGAGGCCAGTTTGCTAATACCCTGTTTGATGAAATGGTAAAGGAAGAACCTAAACAAGTTGAGAATCAGGCAGAGGTATTTAGTTCTGAAAGACTAATGGAGTTACAACAGAAAGATGAGACAATAAAACATTTATACCATAAAGCCTACTTGGAAAAGGAATCAGAATGTATGCCAGAATGTTATAACCTTAAGGATAGACTCTAAGGTGGAATTGGAGATCTTGGCAGGTCAGTGCAAAGGAGAAATGGGCGGAAGTTCACCAGGTTGTGTTACGAATAGCATACAGACAGGAAAGTATTGTGGGTAGCACACAAATTATCTGTAGGAGGTGATCTAGGAGTGAGGATGACTCAAGCTAAGATACAGAAGCATTTCTATTGGCCTGGATTACATAAAAATGTGGTTGAATTTTGCCGTATCTGTCATATATGTCAAATGGTAGGAAAGCCACAGGCAGTAATAAAACTAATGCTTTTGATGCCAATTCCCGCAGTTGAAGAACTTTTCAAATGGGTTATGATTGGTTGTACGAGTCCCCTCCCTAAAACCAAAAATGCCAGCCAGTATTTGCTAACCGTAATAGATGTGTCTACCAGATTTCTAGAGGCAATTCTATTACGGAATGTCAAGGCAAAGTAGGGTTGTGAAGGAGTTGCTTGCTTTCTTTACCCTATGGACTACCCAGAGAAACTCAATCAGACAAAGGGTCCAATTTTACTGCCAAACTATTTAAGGAAGTCATGGATAGTTTAGGCAGCAAACACTTTAAATCAAGTGCGTACCATCCTGAATCCCAGGGAGCATTGGAAAGTTGGCATCAGACCCTAAATTCCATGCTGAGGGCTTATTGCCAGGATTACCCAAATGATTGGGATAAAGGTATCACATTTATATTTTTTGCTATTAGAGATGCTCCAAATGAATTGACTTAGTTTATTCCATTTGAATTGATATTCAGACATGAAGTAAGATGGGTTTTAAAATTAATTAAGGAAAAGTTGATAGGTCTGAAGTCAGAGATCTCACAGTTGGATTATGTATCTGAGGTTACAGAAAGATTAAACAGAGTAGGTGAATTAGCTAGGCAACATTTGAAGGTGTCATAGCATCTAATGAAGCAAGAAGCAGACAAGAAATTTAAAATTTGTATGCTTACCCTTGGGGATAAAGTATTGGAGTTGTTACCAGTGGTTGGACATCCCTTCAAAGCAAGGTTTAGTGGTCCCTATCAGATTGAGAAGAAGTTAAGTCAGGTGTATTATCTGGTAAAGATGCCAGATAGAAGAAATATTCATTGGGTATGTCATATGAATGTACTGAAACCTTACAATGACAGGGAAAGGGAACCAGAGAAACAGGCATTGGTTACTGCCAACCAGAGTGAGGAATCAAATCCAGATGATTTGGATTTTGATGTGCCTCAGAATAAATTCAATAATGAGGAAGCCCTTAAAGAATGGAATAGGGTAGTGAGCTATCTGTCTCAGGAACAAGGAACTGAATTGAAAGGCTTGTTACAGCACTATGAGAACATATGTAGAGATAGAATGGGGAAGACTGATACGATAGTAAATGAGGTGGATGTAGAGAATGCTATTCTGATAAAACTAATCCCTACAGACTTAATCCTCTCAAAGCAGCACACGTAGAGACAGAAGTGGAAGTAATGCTTCAAGAAGACATCATCAAGCCGAGTCAAAGTGAGTGGAGTTCACCGATTGTGTTGGTTCCCAAACCTGAAGTACTCAATAGTTCTGCATAGATTATCGGGAGGTCAATGCCATGACTAAATCAGACTCATACCCAATTCCAAGGCTGGAGGACTGTGTGGAAAGTGTTGGATAAGCAACTTACATCACAAGTTGGACTTACTTCATGGTTACTGGCAAGTACCTTTGTCGGAGAGAGAGTGAAAGAAGTTTCTGCTTTTGTAACCCCAAAATGGACTATATTAATTTAAAATAATGCCCTTAGGAATTTAGAAAGCACCAGCCACATTCCAAAGACTTATGAACAGAGTTGAGGCAGGATTGACTAATTGTGCCATCTTTATAGATGACTTCATGATCTTTAACCACTCATGGACAGATCACATGGAGTATTTGGCAGAGCTCTATCAGAGATGATGGAAGGCAAAATTGCTCATAAATTTGGCAAAGACAGAATTTGTGAAGGTAGAAATGATGCTGTTAGGGCACAACATCAGATATGGATGGATGACACCGAGAGACGTGAAGATAAAGGCCATCAAGGAATTTCTAAGACCATCCATGAAGAAAGAGGTGCTATGATTCTTGGGAATGAGCGGATTCTACAGGAAATTTGTACCAAACTTTAGTAGCGTAGTGGCACCACTGATGGATTTGTTAAGAAAGAATCCGAAATTCCAGTGGACAGATCAATGCCAGGACGCATTTCAGAGCTTAAAAGCAGCGTTAACCACCACACCAGTTTTAGCCACGCCAAATTTCTTGAAAACCTTTAAAGTCACTATTGACGCAAACAATGTAGGGGTTGTTACAAGAGGATGATTGTGGAACTGAAAGACCAATCGGCTATTTTTCAAAGAAATTCAGTATCCACCAGAGAAAATATGCAACTGTTGAAAAAGAGTTATTGAGTTTTGAATTGGCCCTACAACATTTTAATGTTTATGTTGCAAACAATGTATCAGAAATGATTGTGTACACTGATCACAACCCTTTGACATTTTTGGAAAGATTTAAAGATAAGAACACCAGATTATTTCATTGGAGACTTAGGTTGCAAGCATTTAGAATTAGAATCCCTACAGTGTGGAAACAGGCCCTTTGGCCCAACAAGTCCACACTGACCCTTGGAACATCCCACCCAGACCCATCCCCCTATAACCCACACACCCCTGAACACTATGGGCAATTTAGCATGGCCAATCCACCTAGCCTGCACATCTTTGGACTGTGGGAAGAAACCGGAGCACCTGGAGGAAACCCACGCAGACACGGGGAGAATGTGCAAACTCCACACAGACAGTCACCCGGGCTGGAATCGAACACGAGACCCTGGCGCTGTGAGGCTGCAGTGCTAACCACTGATCCACTGTGCCACCCTAAATTTACAGATTGTACTCGCTGTGGAACGTGAAAATGTTATTGTGGATGTGTTTTTGCAGGTTTAAAAGGAAAATATGTATATGAGATAGAAATGGTAGTTTTCAATGCTATATATGAATATAGAATTAGCATGAAATGTGTAACTCTAGATTAATGATCTAGTAATAATAGCATTAAGATTTAGTGAAAAAAATGAAGCCATCTTTTCATCATGATAGTTCTTTTTCTTAAGGGGGTAGTGTTGCGAAGTTGGGCACAGTACTTGTTGATTGGAAGGCAGGACATTAGAATTTGTTTGTAAAATGATAGCGGGGGGAAGAGTGTGTGCTCCCTTTAGAAGATGATATGCTTTTTCTAGGCTTGAAGATTTTTTTAAAAAATGTTTGCGAGCAGCAGCAGGTACAGAAAGTTTCTGAAATTGAAATATTTATATCAAAAGGCTGTATGGTTAGCAACCCAGGCAGTAATCTTGTTTTATTAAGGCAACCATTTTGTATATAAGCCAATTAATGTAAACCAGGCACTTAGAGACTAAAACCCAATTAAATTTAAATCTGATGGTTTTGACAACCTAGGTACAAGCCTATTGTAAGAAATTGATAGGTCATCAAGGGCATAAAAGAAGAGGGTATTTGAAAATTAGTGTGAGAGCAACTAGAGTTAACAACGAGTGGCACTCCTAGCTAATATTCCTGACACAAGAATTTGACAGAGAAAGGTGTGCCTAATTGAAGGCACCAGAATGTTCTGGAAGATGTATCCTGACTGTAATTTTGAGGGACTAAGTTTTAAGTTTTTTTTGATTAATTTGGTGTATATAAGTGGGACTTATATCTATTGAAACAGCATACCATTAGAATTTTGTTTTATTCCAGAATAGTTAATAGTTAATGGGGAATTGTTCAGTTTGATATTAGTTCTGTTAATTTGTTCACTGTTAAGTTAGATAAATAAATTGTTATTTGTTGATTATAGAGTTACTGCCAGGAGTTCATTTCATTTGACCTCCTCTTTATAACAGAGTTGGAGGGGGGGTGGTGAGAGGCAGGTTATATCACTTTTCACACTTCCTTTAACAGAATATGAAGCGAGGCGAGCTTCTCTGGGTGTTTTGTCGAGGGGAGTCGACCTCCACTTTATAACACTTGTCCCTTTATAACTGAGTTTAGTGGTAAATAGACAATGCACCCAAAGAAATGTGCCTCCTGGACCTTGTAGTTTTGTGTTTTCAGGTTATCGTTTTGTTCATTCAGGCAATGTGAACTGGCTGGCCGGCATTTATTGCCCAACCCTAACTGCCCTTGGGAAATGGTGAGCTGCCTTTTTGAATCACTGCAGTTCATTTGGTGGAGGGACCCACAGCGCAACTCGAGAGAGAGTTTCAGTATTTTGACTGAGTGACTGTGAGGAAATGACAATATTCCAAGTCAGGATGGTGACTGACTTGGAGAAGAGTTTGTGGGTGGAGGTGCTCCCGAGCATCTGCCATCCTTGTCCTTCTAGGTGGAAGTGGTTATGGTTTGGAAGGTGCTATACTTCTCACTGCCTCGAGAAGGCAGCCAATATGATCAATGATCCCTCCCACCCCCATTATAATCTTTTCCAACTTCTTCCGTTGGGCAGAAGATATAAAAACATAAACACATGTACCAACATTTTGAAAACAGCTTCTTCCCTGCTGTTATTACACTTCTGAGTGGACCTCTCAAATTTTAAATTTAATGTTCATCTCACTGTTTGCGCACCTTCTCTACAGCTGTAACATTGTATTCTTCACTTTGTTCTATGACCCTAATGCACTTTGTATGGTACGATCTGCCTGTACTGCACGCAAAACAAAACTTTTCACTGTACTTAGATACGTGACAATAATAAATCAAATCAGTAAAATACTAGGTAAGGGGCTCTGGTGAATTTCTGCAGTATATCTTGTAGATGATACACAATGCTCCTACTGTGCATTGGTGGTGAAGGCAATGAATTATTGTAGATGAGATGGAAATTAAGCAGGCTCCTTTGTCCTGGATGGTGTGAAGCTTCTTGAACATTGTTAGAGCTGTACTCAGCCAGGCAAGTGGGAAGTATTCCAACATGCTCCTGACTTGTGTCTTGTAGATTTTGGACAGGTTTTGGGGAATCAAATGGTGAATTACATGCTGCAGAATTCCTCTGACTTATTCTTGTTCTCGTAGTATTGGCATGGTTAGTTAAGTTCAATTTCTGGTCAGTGGTAACCCTCAGAATGTTTATAGTGGGAGATTCAGTGATGTTAACATCATTGAATGACAAAGGGTGATGGTTACACTCTCTTTTGTTGTACGTGTTCATTGCCAAGCACTTGTATGGTGCAAATATCACTTGCCACTTGTTAGCTCAAGCCTGGATATTGTTCACATTTTGCTGGATTTTGACTTGGACTGCTTCATTATCTAAGGGGTCATGAACATAGTGAAATCATCAGCAAACTTTCACACTTGAATGAAAGTGGATGAACTTTGAACATCCATTGACTTTAAGCATGACAAACTGTCAACTATATTGAAACAGACCATGTATGAGCTTAAATTATGTTTCAAGCCTTTGTGCATTGAGACGATGCCTTCTTTGATATCACTTGGGAATACTGGCTTTGTTGTTTGATCCTCATCCTTAATTTCTTGGACTTCTTCTTTTCCAAATGATTTTCATTTGTCAGTTCTTTTCCCCTTAGTGAGCTGTGTGTTTCTGTAATAATATTGTAGCTGCTGCTTTGCAGTAATCCTTGAAGTGCCCGAATCTCCCACATTCATAGTACTGAGCTCCCTGCTGCAGGGCACATGTGTTGGCTTTAAATACACCTTGAACAATCTAATATAGGCAACGGCATAGTTTCCCACTACTTTGGCTGGCTTTCAGAAGTCCTATCTTAAGGCATATCCATCCTACTGTTTTGGAGGTGCTTCTCAAGTATAGACTGATTCTAAGCTTTGATGTCTGCTTGCATTGTATATCAGATTGACTATTTTAGCATGAGCTCCTCCTTAGATCGAAGAAAATCAGATAGTTTTTCACTTCTGACATCTAAATAATTACTAACGCATTCTTAAAGGACTCCGTATCTAAACATCCTGTCAATCTGTATAAATCTGCTGAAAACATCTCAGTTTATATCTCCTGTCAATAAGTTTCGCCCTTTCTATGAATAGACTTGCTTTGGACTAAAGTGGTCTAAAATATGTATTGAATGCAATGATTAACATTTCTCTACACCCTGTGTGACAAGGACACATCTGGTATAGGCCCGACAACATACAAAAATTTACTGTCCTGATGTCCTGCTCCTTTGGATGGAACCCAGTGAGGTACCTTTGGAACTGCCACTTCCAGAGCTTCTATTTCTGGATTTGGGGTCCCTTAGCATTTTCAAATTTCTATGGCAATGGCAATGTCTGAAAAGGAACTGCCATCCCCAATCAGTTACTGCATTTGGGTAAGTACCTCAATGTTTTTACTCTTTTCATAATCTCAGAACATTTAACACACAGTTGGGGAGGCATTTCTTCTTTCAGAGGCGAGTGAATCTGTGGAATTCTTTACTGCAGAACGCTGTTGAGGCTGGCGCATTAAGCGTATTCAAGGCTGAGATGGACAGATTTTTAATCAGTAAAGGAATTGAGGTTTATGGAAAAAAGGCATGAAAGTAGATGGAAGGTTATCAGATCAGCCGTGATCTCATTGAATAGCAGAGCAGACTTGATGGACTGATTGCCTTAGATCTGATCCTATGCCTTATGGTCTTATTTTACTCAAAGTCTTCTGATTAACCATGTGTCCTGTGTGGAGTCTTCCCAACATACTGCTTTGACTTTGAAGTCTCTCAAGGATTTTTCCTGCCCTTCAGAGTCCTCCCACTTTCCTGGTTTGTGTTTTAAATCTAATGAAATTTTGTTCTGCCTTTCAGAGTTTTCCCTCTTCTTTGCACCTTGTGATTTCCATTTTATTAATTCTGAAGTTTCTTTTGCTGCCACCAAGGCCTTATGTAAACACTGCAGCTATCGTTCTTTGATACTACTCCTATGTATCTGTGGGCTGAGAGTGTCTACACAAACACACTTGAAACTGCTGCCTTTATCTAGATTACAATCCCTTTGCTGTCTAGCTTCACTTGTTCACCCTTGTCTTGGAGTAACGCTCTCTCTCACTTTCTTTTGTACTGTAACACCATTACATTAATATAATTACAGGTTACTGAATACAGCTCTCAAATTTATAACATCTAACATTTAACATTTGTAACATCCCTCATCTATTCTCATCTTTGCTGTCTGAGAGTAAAATAATAAGTTAAGATCATCATCATTTGATATTCCATTATACTAAGCCAGAAGCTCTGGGTTCTAGGGCAACACAATGGCTCATGGTCAGTACTGCTGCCTCACAGCGCCAGGGATCCAGGTTCAATTCCACCTTCGGGTAACTGTCTGTATAGAATTTGCACGTTGTCTCCGTGTCTACATGGGTTTCCTCCATGTGCTCTGGTTTCCACCCACAGTCCAAAGATGTGCAGGTTAGGTGGATTGGCCAAGCTAAATTGCCCCATAGTGTCCAGGGATATGTAGATTAGGTGGGTTAGTCATGGTAAAAATGCAGGGTCACAGGGACAGGGGAATTGGCTCTGTGTGGGATGCTGTTTGGACTTGATGGACCAAATGATCTGCTTCAACTCTGTGGGGATTCTTTGATTCTATCCCACCCAGGATTTGACAGCCAAGGAGGGGATGATCACTACAATGAGAAAAAAGATTGATTGTCAACATCTGCAGCACCTTTTGTCTTTGATTGTCAACCTACTGATCCTTCCCACTACGTCAGTGGCAGGTAGTCTGAGTGTGAGAGATTCGTGGTCGACCGTGTGACAGAAAGAAATGCAATGACATGCATGTAAAAACAGAACGATGCGACAGCAACTTGGTCTCCAGTGTGAATGGCAACACACCAGATCTCCAGTTATTTTACAAACAGAGTCTTGTGATCCTCCAGTCATGTGGACTGCCCAAGAACTCATATGAATCAACCACACACTTTTATGTTTGGTGTAGAAAGGCAAATATTCAGCTGATGTCCCTTTCAACAGGTTAGATATTGAATTAGAAGGATTTTTTAAAAATATAACAAAGCTGTTAAGAATTTTCTTTGGAGACTGCACTGCTTTCTGTTTTGGAACTCTCTTAGAATAGGTTAACTGAAATAAAAGTTGTCTACCCACACTATTAATTTATACAAATACACCCACTCCAATCGTTCATTCACTGCTGAGTGATTGAGGTCTTTGAACTCAGTGCGTCATTTAAAGATATGGTATAAATGCATGTTTACTTGAGCTGTGGTGAAGCTGGAAAATACTGACATATTGGTTAATCTGTTGTTTTAAATTTAGCATTGTAAACAAGTGGGCTTTCCATTAGATGGTTATATGATATGTTTTTGAAATTCTATCAAGGAGAAAGGTTGCTGAACTATATTTAGAAATGTGACTTTTATGTAATGATTAAATCTGTGAGATTGTTTATTGAGCTGTAGAAGGTGTCTATTTTGTATACTATCATGGTAATGTGTCATCTTTGTACCCCTTATTGCTTGATGTGAACATATTATGCCGTGTTATCATTCTATGTGAAAATTTTCATACTCCCAGAGGCTGTTTCTCATGTGGACAATGGGTTGTGCAAGTTATTTACTGATAAGAGCTTTATACCTAGAAGCTGTTTACCTAACGGACTGTACAACCAAGAGGCAGTTAACCGTGGGAGCAAGCTCTTTAAGGCAATTCATGTGACGACTAAACACTTATACAGTTAAACTGGCTAAATGTCTGACCAGGAATGGGATGAAGGTTATGTGGTGCATGTTTGGTGTCCCTGTCTTGGACTACAGAGTCTGGGGTAAGTCCCACCTGTTCTAGACATATAATGTGTCTAATCAGGTGGATTAAAAGTACTTTTAGGGGTAAACAATTGGATATGTTGTGGAATGTAGAGGCAGGCATTTCTGATTTACTGCTTTCTAGATGTTCCAGGGGTGGAGGAACAAAGAGATCTCAGAACACAAATACACCAGTCCCCAAAAGTTATGCCACAGGTTAGCAAAGCTGTACATAAGGAAACTAAGCATTAGGATTTATTTCTCAGAGTATAGAATTGAAAAGCGGGGAAGTTATACTAAATTAGTATTAAGCTTTGGCTAGATGATACTCAAGGGTGTTGCATACTGTTCTGGTTACCATATTGTAAAAAAAAAATCGAGGCATTGGAGAAGGTGCAGGGAAGATTCGATAGCAAATTCAAAGAAAACTTCTTTTCTGAAAGAGTGGTGAGAATGTGAAAATCGCTACCATAGGGATGATCAAAGTGAATAGTGCAGATTGATTTCAGAGAAGATTAAACAAACAAAGGAGGGATAAGGGAATTGGGGGATGTGCCAATGGATTATATGAAGAAAGACAGGGGGAAGCTCCAGTCAATCATAAAAGCTGAGATGGACTGAATCAAAAGGCATTTTTTAATGTCGTCTATCCTATGTAACTTTGGCTTTGCCATCAATGCAAATATCTGTGACTAGAGGTTGAATGTTTGCATCGTGTGTATGTACTAGGCTGATACAAGGTATGGAGGGACTGTCTTATGAGGACAGATTGAATAGATTGGATGTGTACTCTTCGGAATATAGAAGATTATGAGTAACATGCAAGATTCTAAGGGAATTGGTAGGCTAGATGCCAAATGGTTGTTGCCCTGTGGGAGAGTGTAGGACGAGAGGGCTTGATCTCAGAAAATAAAGTCAAACATTTAAGACAGAGATGAGAAGGAATCTCTTCTCTTGGAGGGTTGTGAATCTATGGAATTCTTTAGTGCAGAGGGCTGTTGAGGCTTGGTCATTAGTATATTCAAAGCTGAGATAGAAGATTTTTAATCAATAAGGGATTGAAAGGTTATGGGGAAAAGGCAGGAATGTGGAGCTCAGGATTATAAGATCATCTATGATTTCTTTGATTGACAAAGCAGACCCAATGGCCAAAATGGCCTACTTCTGCTCCTAAGTCTTAGAACAGGCTGTGCTTCTACATAATCTGAACTGGTGTCGCTTTCTGCTGAACCTAAGACTATTATGTTGTAACAAGGCGTGGGGCTGGATGAACACAGCAGGCCAAGCAGCATCATAGGAGCAGGAAAACTTGACGTTTCGGGCCTAGACCCTTATCTCTGATACTATTATGTTGTTTTTTTTTTCCAAAATTGTACTGCATTTCTAACTGAGTCAGCTAGGAATATAGCGCACTCTGTTCAGTGATGATGGAATAGTTTTTGGAAAGGTAAGGACTGATTAGGGATTGTCAACATGGCATTGTGCGTGGGAAATCGTGCCTCATGAATTTGATTGAGTTTTTAGAAGAAGTGTCAAAGAAGATTAATGAAGGCAGAGTAGTGGAGGTTGTCCAAATGGACTTCAGCAAGCCATTCGACAAGGTTCCGCATGGTAGATTGGTTACCAAGATTAGATCACATGGAATCCAGAGAGAGCTAGCCACTCGGATACAAAATTGACTTGAAGGTAGGAGACAGAGAGTGATGGTGGGGTTTGTTTTTCGGACTGGAGGCCTGTTGAAGCTGGTGAATGTGGTGCCAATCAAGTGGACTGCTTTATCCTGAATGGTGTCGAGCTTTGTGAGTGTTATTGAAGCTGCACTCAGCCAGGCAAGTGGAGAGTATTTTGTCACACTTCTTTCAGGGCTTAGATGTTTCAGGCGAGATAGCAGGGAATGTAAAATGGGTAGAGGACTTGCATTACTGCTTAAGGGGAATATGTTGGGTATTTTCAGCACTTTCTGTTGCCACATTCTAAAATAAACTAAGTTAGTCATCATTCAACTCATACCAGAGCCTATGGTCCACTTAAGAGTCCATATTAATCCTTGTAACTTGTCTAATTTACTCGTGTGAAAATGGGGTTTCCTTGGGAGTTGCAGTGGCTCCGCTGATGATTTGCTTGGTAAAGGGAGTTTGGAAACTGTCCCTCTCTGGTAGTTTTAATAATACAATGCCTGACCCAGTCACTGCTAGGTAATGTCAGTAATGGTACATTGAGAGGCAGACCCATTACGTGGTCAGGATTCTATCCACAGGGATTCAACTTCACAATGGTTTGGTGTAGGTTCAGTTGAACAGTTAGTGAGAAGCTTATTAACTTGGGAAAGTGCTCAGCCTCTAATCAAGGAAATAATTCACACTTAATATCAGAAACGAAGGAATGAATACAGTTGTAAATTTCTGAGTTAGTTTGGTTTGGAGTTTGTTAAACATGACCCCATTTGTACAAAAGGAGCTTCATGTTCTCACAAACTTGCTGAGATATTTGCATCAGTGATAGCCACAAATGAAGTGCTGAAAACTGGAGGCTAATGTGGTGCTATTATTGAAGAAAGGTGGTAAGGAAAAGCCAGGGAACTATAGACCAGTGAGCCTGACTTCTGTGGTGGAAAAGTTGTTGGGAGGAGAATTCTGAGGGATATGTATTTGGAAAGGCAAATACTGATAAGGGATAGTCCACATGGCTTTGTGCATGGGAAATCATGTCTCACTAACTTGATTGAGTTTTTTGAAGAAGTGATGAAGATTAATGAAGGCAGAGCAGTGGACATTGTCTATATGGACTTCAGCAAGGCATTCAACAAGGTTCTGCATGGCAGACTGGTTAGCAAGGTTAGATCACATGCAATCCAGAGAGAGTTAGATATTTGGATACAAAATTGACTTAAAGGTAGGAGACAGAGAGTGATGGTGGGCGTTTGTTTTTCAGACTGGAGGCTTGTGACCAGCGGTGTGCCACAAGGATCGGTGCTGAGTCCACTGCTTTTTGTCATTTTATATAAATGATTTGGATGTGAATATGGGAGGAATGGTTGGTAAGTTTGCAGATGACACCAAAATAGGAGGTGTAGTGGACAGTGAAGAAGGTTACCTCAGAGTACGACAGGACCTTGATCAGATGGGCTGAGGAGTGGCAGATGGAGCTTATTTAGATAAATGTGAAGTGCTGCATTTTGGAAAGGCAAATCAGGGCAGGACTTATACACTTAATGGTGAGGTCCTGGGGAGTGTTGCCAAACAAAGAGATCTTGGGGTGCAGGTTCATAGTTCCTTGAAGGTGGAGTCACAGGTAGATAGGATAGTGAAGATGTTTGGTATAGTTGTCTTTTTTGGTCAGTACATTGATAATAGGAGTTGGAAGGTCATGTTGTGGCTGTACAGGACATTAGTTAGGCCACTTTGGTGTACTGTGTTCAATTCTGGTCTCCCTGCTATATGAAAGATGTTGTTAAATTTGAAAGGGTGCTGAAAGAATTTACAAGGATTTGCCGGGGTTTGAGGGTTTGAGCGAGCGAGAGAGGCTGAATAGGCTGGGGCTATTTTCTGTAGAGTGTCGGAGGTTGAGGGGTGACCTTGTAGAGGTTTATAAAAGCATGAGGGACATGGATAGGGTGAATAGGAAGGTCTTTTTCCCAGGGTAAGGTAGTTCAAAACTAGAGGGGATAGCTAAAGGTGAGAGATGAAAGATATAAAAAGGACCAAAGGGGCAAATTTTTCATTCAGAGGGTGGTGCGTGTATGGAATGAGCTGCCAGAGGAAGTGGTGGAGGCTGGTACAATTACAACATTTAAAAGGCATCTGGATGGGTACATGAATAGGAAGGGCTTAGGGGGACATGAGCCAAATGGTGGAAAATGGGACTAGATTAATTTAGGATAACTGGTTGGCATGGATGAGTTGGACCGAAGGGTCTGTTTCCATGTTGTACAACTCTATGAATCTCTGTGACTAAACGTATAATTATGATAAAAACCAAAAGAACTGAGGATGCTTTAAATCAGGAACAAAAACAAAGTTGCTGGAAAAGCTCAGCAGGTCTGGCAGCATCTGTGAAGGAGAAAACAGAGTTAATGTTTCAGGTCCAGTGACCCTTCCTCA
>JAHRHZ010000095.1:10193577-10261400 GCA_024137785.1 Ginglymostoma cirratum | reverse complement strand
TGAGGAAGGGTCACTGGACCTGAAACATTAACTCTGTTTTCTCCTTCACAGATGCTGCCAGACCTGCTGAGCTTTTCCAGCAACTTTGTTTTTGTTCATGTATAATTATGATGTTGGTTGAAGGATAAATATTTGTTAAGACACCAAATTCCTCTACTCTGAATTTGTGTCATGACATCTTTCATACAAGCAAACTTGTTCCATGTCCCATTGAAAAAGACAGTGCCTCCAACAGTGCAGTGTGCCTCCACTACTGTACTGGAATGTCAGCGAGATTTTCTGCTCCAGTCCTTCAAGTGGGATTTGAATCGACAACCATCTGACTCAGAGGTAAAAGCACTACTTAATGAATCAAGGCCACGGCGTTAGAGTCATCAACCTTGCTATGAAAAAGATACACTTGTCGTGGACTTTGGTGTAAACTTGAACTTTCAGATTCTTGTTTTGGAATCTATAAAGTTTCAGTGGTGTTGATACCAACAGCTCTTTCAGTCTGGCACTTCCTGTCTAAATGGACATTTTCTCCAGAACCTCAAATGAACTCTGCATGCTGAGTGCTGGTTTATGCAACAAAAACTAATTTTAAAATGATGCAAAGAAAATTTAAGCTTGAAGTCTCTGAATTTCTAGTGAACAATCTCCTGCGAATGTAAATCTGAATATAAGATTGGGGCAGTGAGCCAAACCAGCCTTCATTCTTGAACTAAAATAACAATCCAATGTTTTCCTTAAAATTGCAGATTTTTTTGATATTTCCATTCAACTAAGTTCTAGGAGACCAATTGTAGAAAACATGAGTGCTGAAAATAAAAAGCAATTAGCATCTGAAGAGATAAGATGGGCCAATTTATTAGAGTTTCCACAATATTACCTTGCTCTATGCTTGGAAAAAGGGAGACAGATGAACTGCTGTCATTTATTGATCTACCAATCTATCAGTGGTCAACCAGATACAAACTCCATCTTTCCCTTGTAATTTCCATTGTTTATTTTAAACTAGAAGATTAATGGGTGACCTAACTGTGGTGATTAAAGGATTGAAAGGAAGATTATTTCCCCTGGTGGAGGAGCCCAGAACAAGAGGTTGTAATGTTAAAATTAGATTTGGGGATGAATGCTGAGAAGCACTTCTTTATACAAAGGGTAATGGAAATTTGGAACTATCTTCCCCAAAATCCTCTTGATGCAAGGAAATCATTTAGGCATTTCAAAACAGAGAATGATAAGCCAAAAGTTTTGTTCCAAAATTAAGGTGGGTACATTAATTTTTCCTACACTTAAACATGTAATTAAACCATTGTCTAATTGGTAGAATGTGCTTAAGGGCCTGCTCCTTTTTTTAGGGTAATAAAAATAGGATGGATTTGTGAAGAGAGATCTCGTGGTTCAGTGGATAACGTCTCTATCTCAGGAGCAGAAGCTCTGGTTTCAGTCCCACTCCAGGATTGATAACCAAGAAAGGTGTGTTCAAAATGTGGCCAAACAGGTTCAGTACCAACTTGTAAATCCATCCAATGCCAATGGCAGGTGGTCAGAGTGGAAGAGATTCCTGGTCAGCCTTGTGATCGAAAGAGATCTTCCACCATGTTACAACATGGAGACTGACAGCCGATCTAAATACCTCTGTATTCACAACACAGTAGAACTAAAACCTTCGAAGACCCCTAATAGTTATTTCAGTAGTTCCTAACTAGAATTTTGAATAATCAATCTCAGACTTTACGTATAATTAATTTCAGACACCAGTTCTACATTTTAAACAAAAGACCTAACAATTTATTATATAAGTTCAGCAGAGAAAATTTTAAGCAAGGTAGTCTATGTCTATGCTTTAAATGTTAATATTAAGTTAAAGATTAATATGCTTTAATCCCAAACCCTTTGTTTTCAGCCCCCATTCACACAAAATTCAGACAAACGAACATGGTTAAGGGGATAACTAAAAGAACATCACAAAACTGGCCAAATTACTTAAATGGTTTCACAGTCCATTTTTTCACAGGCATAGATGTAAATTCCTTGGCTGCTTTTCTGGAGACATCAAACTTTTCAGTTCACTCAGTTAAAGACAGTAAAATTTCTAACTCAGCTTTTTACTTTTTGGGCTCCTGAAAACCGTGAAGGGAAATTAGGAACGGGGTTTTCAAATCTTCGTGCTGTGTCATCAACAGCCACTCTTAGAGTCATACAGCTCTGAAATAGACCCTTCAGTCCAACCAGTCCATGCTGACTGTGATCCCAAACTAAACTAGTCCCACCTGCCCATTGCTTGGCCCATATCCCTCCGTAGCTTTCTTATTCATTTACTTATCCAAATGTCTTTTAAACATTGTAACTGTGCCTGCATCCACCACTTCCTTTGGAGGTTCATTCTGTACACGAATCACTCAGTATAAAAAAAATTGCCCCCATGTCTTTTTTAAATCTTTCTCCTCTGACTTTAAAAATATGCCCCAGTCTTGAAAACACCCACCATAGGGAAAAGACACCTGCCATTCACCCTATCTATATCCCTTATGATTTTAAAAACCTTTACAAGGTCACCCCTCAACGTCCTATGCTCTGGTGAAAAAGTCTCAGCCAATCCAACCTCTCGCTATAACTTAAACCTTCCTCTTCCAGCAACATGCTAATAAATCTTTTCTGATCCCTCTCCAGCTTGATAAATTCCTTCCTATAAGACGACGACCAGAACTGGACACAGTACTCCAGAAGAGGCCTCACCAATGTCCTGTACAACCTCAACATGACATCCCAAATCCTACATTCAAAGGTCAGAGCAATGAGGGCAAGCACGCTAAATGCCTTCTTAACCATACTGTCTACATGTGACGCAAACTTCAAAGAACTATGTCCCTGAACCCTTAAGTCTCTCTGTTCTACAACACTTCCCAAAGCCCTACTTTAACTGTTTAATCCTGCTCTTGTTTGTTTTACCAAAATGCAATAGCCTGCATTTGTCCAAATTAAACTCCATCTGCCACTCCTCAGCCCATTGACCCAATCGATCAAGATTTCTTATAATCTTAGATTACCTTCATCATTGTTCACTATATCACCAATTCTTCTTCCAGAAAACACAGTTCAACAAAAAACCTCAACTCTGGCCCCACCCTGATAAACTGATTGTCTTTTCCTGCCACCTCAATTACCACTCAAGATCTGATACCAGCTTGATTATCTCTTCCAGTCTTGCTGGAACCCATCCCATTAATAGCCAATTTTTGCTATCTGTTCAAACACAATGCTCTTTCCAAGTTGCTGTGACTATTAGGACCCCTTAAATAAAGAACAAACCTGCGATTAGGCTCCAGGCCTGGCCTTACAAACAAAAAGTTGTTTGACCTCTTTTCCTTTTACCACAAGCTGTTTCCCAAAGCCCACAGGGCGTATTCAGCTCACAATTCCCAGTTCAGGGCTCCAAGCAAAAATTGACAAAGGAATAAAAATAATGAAAAATCAGTGAGGGTTCTAACAACCATCAGTACCTATAGCTTCAGGCTAAAATATGCACACGAAAATGTATGCAACACTGACTCCCCTGGGAGGAAAGGGCGTGGATCAGATTGCTCCAATTGCACAGGGTTCAACGCCTTTTCTGGTTGGGGACGTGCCTCCTTGCCCCAAGCATGGTGTGGAGATTGTGGCACCAGACTCAGACTTGTTTGGTGCAAACCTTAAGAAGAATTAGTATTTCTGAAATGCTTTCTGCCCAACCCACACTCTTGCCATTGGTCATCCTACTTATTCATCTGAACCATAGGTCTAACCTCCATGGTTAATTGGAAACAAACAGATTGATAAGTGACCCCCAACAAGGATGATGACTGACTGCCTCCAGCCTCCCCCACTTTCAGTATATATTTTTATATCAGTAGGGGAAAGTATATAAAAAAACCGGCAGATGCGCGGCAGATGAATCCCTGGAGACTCCTGGCGGGTTGGTAACCCCAGTTCAGTCTCAGTTATGACTTACGCCTAAACAAGGAGAAGGGCTCGAGTTCGATGATTGACTGAGTCTCAAAGCACAACGGGCGGATGTGGTGCAAGATTCCTGTTGAACAGCGGAAACGGTAGCTCAAACCGTTTATTAGTTTGCCCTTCACATTAAGCCTGACATCCCCAGCTCGGAGACAAGATGAAAACCCATGAAAGGAGCCCCTGAGATTGCAGCCGGTAAGGACCAACCTCCTGAGCCAGGGAGCTGCTCTCTTTTCCGTCTCCAGTTCCTGAAAGCATATTACTGTACTTGCAGCAATCTTCTGCAGAGCAAGTTACTGAATCTAATAGTTATTAAAATGGCTATTAATTCCAATGAAAAAGATCTATTCAATCTTGGGTGACTTCTAATTAATGTAGTCTTTAAAGTAGAAACCTGATCAGTAATGTAAGTAATTCACAGCTTAAAACATTTTGCGTGTCTGTGAGAACATATACTGTATAATGTCTGTCAAAGGGACCACACTCTGCAGCTTTCTAATTGCACCGGCCGAGCGTGTGATTGTGACAAACTGTCTAATCCGCCAAGATCCAAATTAAAGTGAATTCGATTCGGATCCCAATCCTAATTGCGGTTGTCTTTGGAAAGGGATGCTTCAATGACCAGAGTGTGTCTGTTTATCTTTAACCTGATTCCTGTATACTGAGGAAGCTGTCTAGGAAGAACATTTCCAGTAACATTTTACGGGGGGTGGGATTTCAGGGCAAGCGAGGATCGAATCTGGCTATGAAATGTGTAGATGAACTTAAACATAGACCCGGAGAGGCAGGCCAACGGAGTCGTGATCAGCTACTGCAAACCCCATTATATTTTTTTTTTAAACACAAAGTTTCCAAGGTTCTCAGCAAATATTTTGAGTTGCCACTTTTTCTGGTGTTGTGTTCGCTGCATAGTTTAAGAGACAGATCGGACTTACTGCAGTCCAAACAGCGATAGAAGGAGCTGTCAGTTATTGTCTTGAAGGTGTTCCTGACGTCCATAGAGCTCGGCAGAGCTAGCAAGGTAGAAATACTTGTTTAAAAAGTTGACCAGGGACATTTAGAAATGATATTTTGATGCTGTATCAGAGGTTTGGCTTCATGTGGAAGTTGAGGACCAGTCTCCCACTGATTCAGATCTTTTGAAATCACCTTTAAACATTTTAGAAACAATTTTTGAAAATGATCATTTAAAAGTTGCATCTTGTTTGCAATTCACGGCCATCTCAAATGCATCACATAACAGCCTTTTAGCATCTGGTGCACTCTCTCGTTTTTCGACCACAAGTCTCATTTCTGCTACTTTTGATTTATTTTAAAAACAGAGTCTTTGGGATGTGGGCATCACTGGAAAAGCCAGCATTCGTTGCCCATTCGTAGAAGCTCTCGAACTGAGTGACTTGCTGCACTCTTTCAGAGAACAGTCAACCAGGTTATTGCTGTGGATTTGGATTCGCCCAAAGGCCATCCTGGGTAAAAAATGGCAGATTTCCATCTCTAAAGTGAATCAGATGCTACTTGATCACTGAGATAACAAGGTGTAGAGCTGGATGAACACGGCAGGCCAAGCAGCATCAGAGGAGCAGGAAGGCTGACGTTTCGGGCCTAGACCCTTCTTCTTGATCACTGATAGTTTCAAGGTCACCTTCAGTGAGTCTAAATTTTATGAATTGAATTTTAAATTCCACCAGCTGGCATGGTGGGATTTCAGCTTGCATCCCCAGAGTATTAGGCTGGGCCTCAAGATTACTCACCCACTGGCATTACCTGTATACGCCCGTCCACCCCGAAATGGCCCCTGTAATTAAGAAAAAGTGATTCTAATTAGCAAAGTCAAACTGCAAAGGGTAGGAACAGGGGGATGACCATTCTGTTCCTTATTTTGTTCTATCATTCAATTAGATAATTACCCTTTTATTCCCAGATGTCCTGCCTTAACACAAATTAACATTGGAAACGTTGCACTCGCTTCTTAAATATTGCTTGTATAGTCCCAGTTAAGTCCTTAGGAGTCTCAAACACAGCTTCAAGTCTCACCGTCTCCCCAGCACCCCTCTCAGAACGTTATCACCGCACATTGATAAATGTTTGGAGGTCATGCCTCTGGCTAGCATTCGTGCTGTAGGAATGGATAAGTTTCCCAAGAACTAAATTCCTGTAAATGAAATGAAAGAAATATGCAAGGTTTCAGATTTTTAAAGATGGCTCTCAATGCGGGTGGCATAGCAAGCCAGTGTTTATTGCCCAGTTCCTATGCATCATTAAGATATTGAATCATTTGTGTTGGACGAGAACGAAGTCAGATATCAAGCAGACCAGGTAAGGGTAACTGGTTTCTAAGCAAAGTGAAAGGGGAGAAAAAGGAATTATAGATCAGTTGGTCTGACATCCATTGTTGAGGAAATAACCTGAGTCTGTATTTAAGATTAGAATGACAATGCTGATTGATGTGATGGATAGGGCACTGTCTATGGAATAATTAATCAGGATTTGCAAGAGGCATTTGATAAATTTCCTCACAGAGACCGTATAGCTGAAGTTAAAACTCCCAGAACTGAAGGAAAATTATTGAGCTACTTGGGAATTTGCCTGAACTATAGGAAACAGTAGAAGCAATGAGGTAGTCACTGTCAATGGCAGGATGTGACTTGTGGTGTCCCACAAGGATCTGTGCTGTAAACTGTTTGCTATTTATTAATGCTCGGATAATGGATTAGAAAGCCACAAATTTGTGTTTGCCAATGAAAAGGAGTTAAGGGGCGTTGTAAACAGTGGAAGTAGAAGCATAATGTATGTATAATGTTAAGACAATGTCAAAACTGTGGCAAATGGATTTAAATGTTGGGAAATGTAAAGTTATTCACATTGGACCTAAAAAGGAATATTTGTGAATGGTGAAAAGCTGGGTTCATTGGACATCCAAAGGGACCTGGGGTCCAAGATCATTAAAATGTTGTGAATGCTTTGAGAAAATAATCAAGAAAGGTTAGTAGAATGCTGATCTTTATATCTAGAGAATGAGCATTTGAGACGATAGAATTATGCTTCTCTGATTAGGCCACATCCGGAGTACTGCAAGCAGCTCTGGACACCATAGCTTAGGATTGATATATCTGTTTTGGTCTACAGGTGGTATAGATTTACTCAATGATATTTGAACCCCGAGTGTTAAATTATGATTTAATATTTTATAAACTGTTGTTGCATTCCTGGGAATTTTGGTTAAGGGACAATTTGATCAACATTTTTAAAACATTAAGGGGAACAGATAAAATCAATACTTCTGCTCGGCAAACAGTTGAGGACTTGATATCTTACTCCTGTTCCTTCTTCCTGCCCTGAAAGATATAATTGAACAATTTGGATATTGACTGTGACTTTAAAATCTTTATGGTCCAATTTTGATGCCATTAATAAATTATTGGTGTATTTGAATTCAATTCTGCCGTTTCATATGTTAGCCTTTAAATTTGGAACTGCGGATATTGTTTGAGTAGCAAGAGGCTCCTGTACTCCAAATTCTTCAGGAAAGAATGGAAGGTCAGTATTTCTATTGTATTTTGTTATTGCTGTCAGAAATTTTGCTAAGTTTAAAAACAAGAATAGAATAATCCAGAGACCCAGATGACATTCTGGGGACCCGGGTTCAAATTCCACCTCGGCAGATGTGGGATTTGAATTCAATAAATATCTGGAATTAAGAATCTAATGGTGACCATGAGCTGCCATCCTGACCTGGTCTGGACTACGTGTGACTCCAGACCCACAGCAATGTGGTTGACTCTGAACTGCCCTCTGGGCAATTAGGGATGGGAAATAAATACTGCCTGGTCAGCGATGCCGTCATTCCGTTAATGAATAAAGAAAAAAAATCACCTAGGCGCTGCTGGGAGCAGGACAGGATTTCGATAGCTTGTGTTGCCAAACCTTTCCCACCCCTTGTCTCATGCCACCCTCCCCGCTGCAGTTGATAGTGCCCTGCATTTATTCTGTTTATCCTTTTGCAGTGCTTGTTGGGTTAGTAGCTTCCTTCGTAAATTGGGTGTAAAGATAACTGTATTGTTGGGTGTCATTTCTTGTTATGCCCTCCTAAAGATAAGTGGCTAAAGTGATAATGCACATTATTTCCAATGAAGTGTTAATGAAAGAGATAATGTAGCTACCATTTTTCCAAAGCTCTCACCATGAGGCAGACTCATTGGTTCTACCTTACTATTCAAGAGGGAAGTATTATGTAGGGGAAAGTGGGGTAAGGTATGAAGAGGCCTAAATGTAACTCCTATCATAAACTTTTTGAAGTTTGAAGTTTGCTTACTCATAGGAATTTTTGTTTTGTACGGCAAGCTACCAAAAAGCAACAGTGAGTGAAGTTACACCGGGAGTACAACGATTGTTAGATTATAAAAATCACAGCCCATCTAGTTTTCTGTCCACCATTCTGGTGGTCAGATGGTGCACTGATAGAGTTGTCGACTACTACAGCAATTGGTGTCTATCAGTTAGTCTGCAGAAGATTCAGATATAATCTGAAGAGGGTCTCGGTGGGGAAGAACTGTAGAAATCTGTTTTCTCCAAATAAATTTTGGGGTAGCCAATGGTGTAGTGTTACTATCACTAGACTATTAATCCAAAGATCCAGGTAATGTTCTGAGGACCTGGGTTGGAATCCCGCCATGGCACATGGTAGAATTAGAATTCAACAATAACCTAGAATTAAAAGTCTAATGATGACCATGAATCTATTGTCGTTTGTCAGCAAAAACCCCATCTGGTTTAGGGAAGGAAATCTGCCATCCTTACTGGTCTGGCCTACGTGTGACTCCAGACCCACAGCATTGTGGTTGACTCTTAACTACCCTCCGGGCAATTAGGGATGGGCAATAAATGTTGGTCCAGCCAGTGATACCCAAACCCCATGAGTGAATTAAGAAAAAGAAATTGCACCCTACCACATGACACCGCTTGATTTGTTTATGGCCAGGGCATGTGTTCAAGAATAAACCAAACCATATTTTAAAATCATTAATGTTTTGTTCCAGGAAGTTTAGTGGTGCAGTATATATTACAGTAGGCTTAATAAAAACACACCATTCCATAGCAGAAAGGGCAAGATCTGAAACCTTGTGCATTTATGGGACTGTTTCCTATAGTTCAGGCAAATTCCCAAGTAGCTCAATAATTTTCCTTCAGTTCTGGGAGTTTTAACTTCAGTTATACTGTCTCTGTGAGGAAATTTATCAAATGCCTCTTGCAAATCCTGATTAATTATTCCATAGACAGTGCGTTTATGGAGCAATGAATCAAAATTGTGCACAGCACCACTGCTCCCCAGTGAGATGAGAGATATGTTTGTGAAACTTCAATTTTTTCAGTTTGTTGGAGAGACTAGAGAATCATTACGACAGAGAAGAAGAGTCAGTAGAGGAATTCAGAATTGTGACAGTTTTGATAGTGGATAGAAAGAACCTGTTTCCAACAGCAGGAAGGTCAGATACTAGAAGGCATGGATTTAAGATCATTAACAAAGGTACCAGCTGGCAGATAGGGGAATTAATTTTAGATGGAGAGTTGCTGTAGTCAGGAATACACTGCTTGGAGGTGCAGTGGAAAGAGTTTCAGTTATAACTTACAAAAGGGAGTTGGATCTGTACTTGAAACGGAGCAATTTGCAAGGCTATGGGGAATAAGCAGGGGATTGAATAGCTCTTTTAAAGAATTGACACAGACACAAAGAACTGAATGCCTGTGTGCTGTACCGTATGGTGCTTTTGGACTCTAGATTATGTAGGTCAAGTGAGTGGGTTAGAGTTATCCACTGATCCAACACCCACAACCTGTTGGGAAAGAGTTCCAGTTTTCTTCAACCCTTTATCTGGAATAAAAGTACTCCCTGGTTTCACTTGTCACCTAGTTTTGGTTTTAGATATTTTCTAATCATTCTCTTTAGAGATGTTATTATGCACTTCTGCAGCAGATGGGATTTGAAACTGGCCCAGAGGTTGATTGTAAGGTTGCGCACCCCCTTGATATGCGGGACATTAATGTCGTGGTGTACAGAGCCCAATCAGAGAACGGGGTTGTGCGTGATTTGGTGTCGTATTTTTCTCAAAGTCATCAATAACTCAAAATATTGTCTGACTTTCAAAAGGGCAAACCGTCTGGCACTGTAATACTTCTTGAAGATTTGTACGGTTCCTTCTTTAAGATATAATTCTAGTTATAGTGTGCAGAGTGAGCTGTTCCTGTTTAACTTCCATTTTACTGTTCTTGCAATCCATAGTGTTGTACATGCCCACTAATATTTACAGTAATTGTGACAACTTCTGTGATACTGGCATTTAGAAGGATAATACAGTAAAACGTGGAAATGATGGTTCTGGTCCAAGCTTGTCTTATACACCTTAATACGAAACTCCAGTTTAGCTCTGTCCAGTGACTAATAGTTCCCAGATATTTATTGAGTTTACAGCCAGATCAGTAAATGTGAGTACAGGTATTTATGTGGCTTTTGATTCATTTTGCCCTCCTAGGGTTTTTATTTGTCACTCCTTTTTAAGGCATAATGGAACCATTTTCTCTTTGAGCAAGTTATGGTGCTCAAAAGTTACAGCATTCATAGAATCACAGAATCCGTACAATGAGGAAGCAGGCTATTTTGCCACCATCGAGTCCACACTGAGCCTCCGAGGAGCATCCCATCCAGACCCACCCACCCTACCCTATCCCTCTAACCCCGCACATACCACGGCCCACCCACCAAGCCTGCACATCTCTGGACACTGTGGGTAGTTTAGCACGGCCAATCCACTTAACCTGCACATCTTTGGACTGTGGAAGGAAACCAGAGCACCCAGAGAAAACATGGGCAGACACGAGGCAAATGTGCAAACTCTACACAGAGGGCGGAATCACACCTGGGTCCCTGGTGCTGTGAGGCAGCAGTGCTAACCACTGAGCCACAGTGCTGCCCAAGTGGAAAGCATTCCTAGATTGTGTCCAGGAGAGCTTCTTGTACCTATATGCCTCCAGTCTAACAAGAAAGGAGGCACTGCTAGACTTGGTTCTTCAGAATAAAGTGAGCCAAATAGATCAAGTGGCAATGCAGTATCATAGATTTATAGAATTATATTGTACAGTAGAGACCCTTCAGCCCATTGAGTCTGCACTGTAAATCTGCCATCCTTACCTGGCCTTGCTGATATGTCACTCCAGATCCACAACAATGTGGTTAATTCTTAACTGCCTACTGAAATGGCCTAGCGAGCTACTCAGTTCAAGGGGCAGCTAGAATGGGCTACAATTGCCAGCCTTGTCAACTACACCCACATCCCCAAAACAAACCCTCTGACCAAAGAGACAAATTCTGTTCTGTCTATTGCCTGGTTGCTGATGTGTAAAAATTACACCATGCTTGTAAATTACAGGCTGAATGAACCAATTGACCATTTTTAATCCTTTGATTTTGAAGGTTTGTCTCATGTGCAATATCCAAAAGGGCGTTAACAAGTTGAGTCAGTGGGCAGAACAGTGTCAGAGATTCAGTGTAGACAAGTGTGAGACTGTGCATTTTGTTCAGAAGAACATTTTCTTTCAATATAAGATGGGGAGTCCGATTCTAAATGGGTTGTGGCACCTGTGCGTATATTTGCACAGATCATTGAAGGTGACAGGTGGAGAGAGTAGTTAATAAAGTACACAGCACTTTCAGTTTTATTATTAGGAACACAGGGTACAGGAGCAAGGAGGTGATGTTGCACTCGTACAAGACACTTGTTAGACTTCAGCTAGAGTATCATATACGGTTGTGGGTGTCATATTCTCGGAAGGATGTGAACTCATTGGAAAGAATGTAAAAGCGATATACTAGAACGATTCCAGAAATGAGAAACATCAATAATGAAGGTGGATTGAAGAAGTTGGGACTGTTTTCTTTGAAGAGAAAAATGCTGAGAAGAGATTTGATAGAGATTTTCAAAATTACGAGCAGACTGGCTAGAGTAGATAGGGACAAGCTGTTCCACTCATAAGAGAACAAAGAGCAAGAGGGCATAGATTTAAAGTAATGTGCAAATGAAGCAAGAGTGATGTGAGAGAAAAACGTTTTCACACAGTGAGCAGTTAGGGCGTGGAATGCACTGCCTGGAAACGTGGTGGAAGCAGGTTCAGTTAAGGCATTCAGGAGGACATTGGATGGTTATTTGGTTAGAAACAGGGACATGAGGGAAAAGGCAGGAGATTACCACTAGGTAAATGAACAATGGACCAAGTGGGCTCCTCCTGCACTGTAACGATTCTGTTTCTATGATGTAAACTATGCATCAAATATGAGGAAAGATCACCAGGTTCATCAAGCCTGCCTCACACTTGAGGACTGAAGCATCATGACTGGGCATAGCCATCTGCCTCTACCCTCCCCCACTCCTCACCCCTCCACAGCCATGTAAATTTTTGAGGGGTGGAAAAATGATGCCCTGGATGATATTTTCAATATCCTTCAAGGAGAACATGAGATACAGAGTGCTGGTGTTGTAGTGATAATATCACTGAACTAGCAGTCCAGCCAGAGACATGGGTTTAAATCCCACTGTGGCAGGCTGGCGGAATTTCGATTCAATTGATCGTTGAGATTGAATTGAAAACCAGTCTCAGTAATGATGACCATGTGTTGTTTAAAAACTCATCTGCTAACTAAGGTTCTTTTAGACGCCGTCTGGACCAGACCCACAGCAACGTATTTGACTCTTAAAGGGTCTCTGAAGTGGCTGAGCAAGCTATTCAATTCAAGTGCAATTAATGATGGGCAACAAATGTTGACATTGCCAGTGTTACCCACATTCCATGAAACAATAAGGAAACAAAAATATAGCCATCATTGTGGAATGGCTGTGTTTAGGAAAATCACTAATTATATTTTTAACGAACGTTTAGAACAGCACTGAATTGATTGGGTTGCAAAGCCTTTTCTCTCTCGAGTGCTATAAATATCTTGCACATTTAAAAAGAAAATCACAGTTTGCATGTTTGCAAAATCAGTTTCTGAAAACGAGTTTGTGAATGGAAGATAAGGTCAGAACCTTGGCCTGGGTATTGTACGGAGATTATTTATTTGCCCTTTCACAGGAAGTCGCTCCTGCTGTCTGGGCCAGCATTCATTGCCCAGTCCTAATGCCCTTGAGAAGGTGGTGGTGAGCTGCCTTCTTGAACCTCTGCAGTCTCTGTACAAGGGAGGGAGAAGGAGGTTGGGATGATCATAATTCCTAGAATGGTATTATTCAACAGGAAGCAGACCAGACCCAGATTGTGTCATAATGCAAGGGGGATTCAGCCCATTTCACATCAGCTCTCTGAAGGTGCTGTCCATTTGGTCCATTTCCCCTGCTCTTTCCCCATATTTACTCTTCTCTTTTCATCCATTTAATCATTTACCTTCCTTTTTAAAAACTGTTTAGGATTCTCATTCCAGAATCTTCTCTCTCACTCTTCATTCTGACTATGTTAATATTTCCTTTCGTTAACAACAAACAATGAAAATTTTTTCCCCATTCACTTTAAAAAAAATCTCCTAATATTTTTATCAGTTTTCATCTTAAACTTGATTAATTTTCTTTAGTCTCATAAATAAAGCATCTCACCGTCGGTAACATTTTTCTGAATGAATTTTGGACTCTCTTTTCTTGACTAAAGCAGCACTCACAAATTGGCTGCAGTATTTGGGCTACAGTTCTAACGAATACTTTGTGTAGTCCTTTCACTGCTTTAGTGCTCAATACTTTTATTTCTGAAACCTATATTCCTGAATTCGTTGTAACCCTACCCAATTTTGCACTTCATGGACGCAAGGCTGCTCCATCCTCATCAGAGATGTTAGGTTAAAATGGATGCTTTCAATTTCGTAAGCATTTTATCAGCTTGCTCTTGCTTGCTATGTGACAACAGTGGCTACATTTTAAAAATTCTTCATGACTGTAAAATGCTCTGAAAAGTCTCCTGGCTGTGAAAAGTGTTCTGTAAATGCACATCTTTCTTCTTAAAGATGTGTGTCAGAGCTCCTAAGTCTCTCTTTTAAAAGTTTCCCCATTCTTTATCAGTTTCCATTATCATCCTCCCAAATGTTTGTCTATCTCTCTCTCTCTCACTCTACATTATGTTTCATCTGACATCTATCTTCCAAACAGCTGGTTTGATCATGTTCCAGGGAGATCCCCTAATGTCCCCCATTCTGCAGTGAACTAAGTACAGAAACTTATTCACTGTGCAGTCTTCCCTGCTGGTGGAGGTGTTCAGCACTTTAAGAGAAGTCCTCAAGAGTTTGTTAACAATAGATAAACTTAAGGAAATGTACAGAGGTTTAAATCCTACCTGACTGAGGTGCAAAAAAGGATAAACGGACTTGGCACACAAATCTGCTATTACCTGAGTCAGTGGCAAATCAGGCTTGAGGTACTGAATCATATTCATTTTAATCTTGCAACATGATCAATATTAGTAAGGCTAGAGTTTATTGCATATCCCTAGGAGACCTTGAGAAGGTTGTGCTGAGCCACTGTAACACCATAAGATGTAGGAGCAGAAGTATTCAGCCTATCAATTCTGCTGTGCCGTTTAATAACAGCATGGATAATCTGATGACCGGCAACATCACCCACCTGCCTTTTCACCATAATTCCTGATTCCCTAACTGATTAAAATTTGTCTATCTCAACCTGGAATTAACTTAAAGACCCAGTCTCAACAGTCCCCTGTGGTAAAGTATTCCACAGATTCACTGTTCTCTGAAAGAAGGAATTCCATCTTATTTGTCTTCAATGGGCAATCCCTAATTCTGAAATTATGCTAACTCGGGCCCCTGTGGTTGATGTGGTTTAGGTCTGTCCAGTGTAGAGCTGGGGAGGGAGTTCTGACATTTTGGCCTAGCACTGATGAAACGATGGCAATGTAGTGGTAAATTGGGATGTTCTGTGACTTTTATAGGGGAACTTGGAGGTGATGGTCTTCCTGTGCCTTTGTTCTTCAAAACGAACTTAGGAAGTTCTGTCAAAGAAGCCACGGCGAGTTGCTGCAGAGAATCTTGCAGCTGGTACACGTTACAGCTATGGTGTGTCAGTGGTGGAAGGAATGAATGATCGAGAATGTAGATTGTCTACTGATCCCGGAGCCTGGGCTCTATTCACAAGCACCTTAGTCCTTTGACCTTTATAAGTAGGATGTGTTCCACTGTTACTCACATTGGGCAAGTGGAGGTCCTATATGTATGCATATTCAGGTAAAGTAATTTGGAAAATCAAAAATGGGAACCAATTTTCCTATGTGTCAGATCATTGAGTTAATACAGGTCATCTTTTAAAATTGAATTTTGTCGCGCTGATTTTTGTTATTTCACACCATGGGTAATTGCTTTTTCACAAAGTTTATGATTGACCCAACACAAAATTGCAGCAATTGTATTGCATGATGAAAAGTGCACAATGGTGAATGACTTCAAGTAGCGGTGATTTCAATTGAAATGCATCAGCAGGAAAGCCAAGCTTATAAATGAGAATTGAGGAATGAATCTGGGGAGAGAAAAAACTTGAGAGAAATAATGAGAAAGGCATTTCAACTCAGTCAAAAATAAATGGCACAATTTTTGTTGAAAGAAGCATATGAAATTTAATGAGACTTCAAAGTCTTAGACAAAGTATGTCCCACCAACCCGAGCAGCAATGAACAAAGCTGATAGAATGTCCAATTATCAGCAGAATACAGATCAGAGGAAGTATGATCAAGGGCTGTGGTCAGACCACACCTTGAACACTATGTCAACTCTGATAGCCAAGGTTCAAAATAAGAAGAGCCACGAGGCTGTCAGAGACTGACTGAGAAAAAAACTGAAGCCGCTTGGGGCCTGTCAGTTTGATTAAAAATGACTGGTGTTCTTAGAATTGTGAAAGGTAGTCAATGATGTGTTTAGAGATAAAAATAAATTCAGAAAATAATTGGGGTTGTAATATCCAACTAATAATGGAAATTGAAACACTTCAGTTCAAGGTATTCTTAACATTAGATGTTAATGTATAGAGTCAGCTCCTAGGTAGGGAAGTAGAAGTGAGAAGCATGGAATCATTTAGGAATGAATTGAATGGAGGAAGAATCTTCCTGGATGGATGAATTATAATGGGCCAAAAGACCTTCCTCTCTGTAATTATCTTGTGACCAGGCACGGAGCAGGAAAAGATTTTGTCAACTAGAAATCTTTACACTATTATTTAAGAAACACTCAATGCAGAAGCTGGGCTGCATTATAATTATTAACAAATTGTGACTGTTTAACAGTGTTTTTAATTCTGTGTAAATGTGTATGTCTTTTGAACTCCTTACACAGGAATGAATCAAGTGGAGCTGTGGTTGGGTGTTCTGTCTCTTCTGCCACTTGTGATCCTTGTAATGCTCTGTTCCAGGTGTAGACTATTTGGGAATCGCAGTAAGTACCCATTTGCTTGGTTCCACATGACATTTGGTGGTCTTGGTTTGGATTAGAATATCAAATTCAGACAATTGACACTGTGGTTATTTATTTCTTTCCATGAGATGTGGGCTGCGAGGCCAGCATTTGCTGTCTATCCCTACTTACCCTTGAAATGAGCGGCTTGTGAGGCTATTTCTTTTAAGAGTCAACGAGATTACTGACAGTCTACTGGATAAGAATGGCAATTTTCTTTCCTGAAGGACATTAATGAACCTGATCGACTTTAATGCCAATCGATAACGGTTTCATGTTACCTTTATTGAGATTAGCTTTAATTCCAGATTTATTAAGTTAAATTCTACCAGTTGCCTTGGTAGAATTTGAACCATGTCCGCAGAGCATTAGCTCGGTAATCTGGATCGATTACTATTCAATTTACACCACAATGCCACCAACACACTCCCCTCTTAATGTGTTTCTTCTCTATTGTTGTCTGCATGAGATTGTTTTCTGCATCCACATCAGCTAACTGGGATAGGCACCAGTCACTGTTTCGATAGGGAGCTCAGTTGCTTGATAAACTGATAAACTATGCTTCATTTTTTTCTTGTTTGCTGTCTCCTGTTTTTCCTCTCTCCCTCTCTTCCCCCCCACCCCATCTTTCTTGATCTCAAGTATTAAATATCCACTGTAATTTTAAAGTTGTGAAATACTATGTAATATTTTTTTCTTTCTTCCATGGGAAGTGGGCATCACTGGCAAGACCAGCATTGATTACCTATTCCAATTGTCTGTTATCTGAATCGGTATTTCAAAGTGCAGTTAAGAGTCAACCAATTTATCGTCCATCTGGAGTTACATGTGGGCCAGACTTGGTAAAGACAGTAGATTTCCCTAAAGGACATTAGCAAACCATATAGCTTTTTATGACAATTGATTGTAGTATTGTGGTTACCATTACTTCTAGTTTTATGTTCATGATTTATGAATTGAATTTAAATTCCTGAAATTGGAATTTCCCTGATATTAACTTATTTGCCAGCTCAATTATCCAGATTTATGAATAGAATTTAAATTCCACCAGCTGCAATGGTGGGATTTGAACCTATATTCCCCAGAGCACTTGTCTAGGCCTCTAGACGACTTGTCTAGCATTACATCACTGACTCCCCTGTTAAAAATAAGAATATAAAGTAGTATATTTGCAATGGATAGGGATTCATAATGATTCTAACTTGGAGCAGCTCCAGAATGCATCTTCTAGTTTTTTGCTTCAATATATTTTATGCCTTTTTAATGCATGCCTGAAAAATCCATCCAATGTAAATCAACTGAATGAACTTTTCTGTGGTAAAATTCTGCAACGCTCTTCAAATCCCATCTTTTATAGGTCATGATCATAAATGTCATCAAGATTGAGAGGTGGGAGGTCTAAAAATAATGCAATGCGGAAAGTGAAATAAAAGCGATATGTTGCAATCAGTTTAACATTTTTTAATGAAACCTTCATGGGTTTCGTCAACTGCAAAATACAACAGTGTCATCAAATATATTCTGAAAATCATTCTAGTTCAGTTAGGTTGTGCAGACAGCGAGTTTGACTTTGCTTTCAGTGTTGGGCAATGTTTGAGAAATGTCGCTGTGAAACTTAGACTAAGCACGGCAGGCTGTTCTGTTGAAAGTTGACATGAAACATGAACACGTTGGTGGGGGTGGATCAGAGGTATGTTGGGAACCTGACATGTATTAGCCTCAGGACTGTATAGTTAATTGCTGCTTCATTTACAAATTTGGTGCAAAACTTGAACACATGGATACTCTCTTGCTTACGCACCACCTTCCACCACCACACATGCCTGCCCCCCCAGCATTTGCAGTTCATGGAGACTCTCCCACGTAGCTTGCTGATTATCAATATCCTGTTAAATGACACTAGGGAGAGACTTGCATTAGCACAGCACCTTTAATGACCATATGTCTTAAAGCACTTGTCAGCCAACTGGGTATCTTTTTCAAGAGTGGGCACTGTTATAATGTTTGAAGCCCATTTATGTGCAGCAATATGATAACAACCAAATAACCTGCCTTTAACATCTAGGCCAAGGCATAAACATTGGCCAAGACCCTCCTGTTCTTCAAAATAGTCTCAATATTTTTGGAAGTTCATGGGAAAGGACAAAGACCTCTGCGCTCTTTTGAGAAGCTTGCAACAAAATTCCACCTAACTCTACCTCTCAGGATATACGACTGTCTCTCACTCACTAATACTTTTCTAATCCAACTTTGGAATGATACATTGAGGGCTTTACAGTCAAAAATGGTGAAGTTACAGCAACAACCATGAGCAAACTGACACTCATTGAATGTTGAAACTGATCACTACTGATAATCCACTACCATGCAACTACTGAGATTATCACGAAAAATTGTATTTTAATTATTGACAATTCATTATTTGCTACTTTCCCTCAAATACTTTGATGTTATTTCAAGGATATTTGCAGAAACTCCATGAAAATATTTTGTGTAAATGCACAGCATAAAAGTGATTGATATTTTTCAACAAAATGTTTTGGAACGTTAGCACTATATTGATCTTGTAACTGGATCTGCAGCAAGAGCTTAAGAATTTTGGCTACTTATGTAAACTGCACCATTCATTTGCAACAACTGGAGCTCCTTAAAACATAATGAACTTACTGTGGATGTTGGAAGTAAGAATTAAAAATACTGCAAATGCTCAATGAGTCCGGCATTATCTGTGGAGAGTGAGAAACAGTTAATGTTTCAGGTCAAGCTGACCTTTCATTAAAGTTTTGATGAAAGGTCATCTGAACCGGAAACATTAACCCTGCTTCTACATTAAAGTCGCATTGCAGTCTAGAGGAAGCTATCTCCCAACCTGCACCAGTCTCTTTCACACATTTCCCAACCCCTTCACCACAACTCTAGGCCTCCTTCCCCAGGCTTGCTGATCCTTCAAGTTTGAAACTTTCCTCCTGGCGTTGAAATACCTCCATTACCTCCACCTCACTTTCTTGTTGCAACATTCTCTAACCTTCAACCCTCCCAACTCTCTCCCACCATTTTCGGACCCTTGTACGTTCTCTGACTTCTTCTCCCCCGCGATTGGTGCCTGACCTCTACTTCCAAGTATCTATGCATGAGAGCATTCTTCCTAAATATCTCTTACCCCTCTCCTTTCGGCTTCTTAAAATCTGCCTCTTTCATAAAGCCTTTGGTTACCTTGCAATGACACCTTCTTCAATTATGTGTCATCTTATAACTGCTTATGCTCCTCTCCTGTCGTTGTGCTGTTTTGCTGTGTTGAAGTAAATGGAAATTATTGTTTACAGCTCAGTAAGAGACCAGAAAATCTCTGTTTTTGGAGTAATAATATTTTAGTATGACCTTTTTGAAGAAATTTATCACTGCTGGATCTTGACTCAATTTCAGTGAAGCCTTTGATATTTTCATTTTTTTATTATTCTTGTTTGTTCTGCAGTCCTTAACAGTGGAAGAAACATAATTTAGTGATGAAAGACGAAGTATTTAAGAATGTATGCATCCATACATGCATATCCCCTCCAATATTTCAGTCAAGTCGCCATAGTCTTACCAGACCATAGGGCTGTTCTGTCATTAGAGAGAGATGACTGGTGGTGGGTCAAGGTGTGGGGAGAGGTTGAGAAGGAGAGTCCTTCGTGGTAACTTCAACCAGTAATGGGACTTGAACCCATGCTGTCGGCATCACATTGCTTTGCAATCCAACCATTCAGCCAAATGAGGCAAACAGACACTCTCCCTCTGACACTTATCCTTCTATCAACAGCTAGTCATTGACTTTTTTGGGAATCTTGATTTTCAGTGCTTAGTTTCTACATTTCCTGTAGGAGAGTGGAGATTATACCTGAATGGCCGTAGGGTATTCTGACATCTTAAGGCGGAGAGTCAATGTATAGGTGCAAATTCTTACATTCTTTATGCATTTTTGATTAATTCTCAGAACGTTGGCATCTCTGACAACGTTTTATTATCCATTTCTGGTTGCCCTCAAAGTTGGCAGTGGGTGCTTATTCTGTTAGCTGCAGTCAGTGTGAGAAAGGTGCTGCCATACTGCTGTTATGTTGGCAGTTTCACTGACGCCAACGGTGATATAGTGTCGATGTATATACACATTGGATGTACCTGTGGCTGGAAAGGAAATGAGATGGTTGTGATCTCATTTACCTCCTGCCCCTTTCTGTCCAAATGAAAAAGATTGCTGTTTTGGTAGAAGTCGAGTGTTGATCTTCACAAAGGAGGTGTAGTAGACTTCCTTTTTGGACTTTCCACTCAGTTTCTTTGCATGCTTTTTCTCCATGAGTATTTTCAACTTATGTTTGTCACTAATTTCATCTGGAGCAAACAGAGATTAATAGTTTATGATGAACCAGAGATCTGTCTTTCGGGCTAAACTTTGAACTATTATTTACAGTTGAAACCAGAAATTTGGATGAAATATCAATTTAGACACACCCAGAGCTAACTTTAGTATTATAGAATGTTTTATTTTCTCTCAAATTCTGCCATTAGATTCCCAGCAGATGTAGAAAATCTTTCCAGAGCTGATTAGTTTCTTGCTTTCAGTGGCTGTGTTGTGATACTTGCGCAAACTCTAATATTACGGTAAAACAGATCTGGTCATTTATCTCCCTGGTAGTTGTGGGAGTTTGTTGCACACAGCTTGATCACTACATTTCCCGACATTAGAACGGTGATTATGTTTCAGAAGTGAATTTATGATGCCACCTGTATTATCCCTATGTGTGAGTCAGAAACACCATGTCAAGTCTCGCTCCAGAATTTGATGGTCAACTAAGGTGCGTTCATAATGTGGCCAACAGATTGAGAGTCAACGTGCAAACCCTTTCATTGGCAGGTGGTAGCCATGTGATAGAACAGAACATTGAAACCTCTACTATAACTATCCACAACTCCAAAGGCACAACGTCTATGCAAAAGTCCATGTTACCACAGCAACTCTTGACTACTTGAGTGAACAGCAGCACCCATCACTGCACTTGGACTAATTGGCTGGAAAGCAGTTTAGGACATCTTGAAAACATGCTGTATAAATGCAAGTTCTTTTGTTTCTCGTCTAACTTCCCCACCTCCAACTTAATCTGCTCATTTATATCCTGTTCCTATTTTGTACCTTATTCCTCCTTTGTCCTGACTTTCTTTGAAGATTATGAAGGGGACAATCATAAGGTTAAGGGTACTTTTTTGGTTAGCCACACCCCTTTCCTTGTTCAGTCAAACAGACAAAAATCAACAACATCTGCAGTCTGTAAAAATTCACTGAGACAGGAAAGGCTGCTGACATGAATAA
Source organism: Ginglymostoma cirratum (assembly GCA_024137785.1). NCBI lineage: Eukaryota > Metazoa > Chordata > Chondrichthyes > Orectolobiformes > Ginglymostomatidae > Ginglymostoma > Ginglymostoma cirratum. The sequence goes on along the minus strand of JAHRHZ010000095.1, from coordinate 10,239,603 downwards.
ACTTGTAGGCAGTCCACGGAGTCTGGGCACGCCCACGTGAGGGCACGTTAAAGGTTAATGGAACCAAGTGCAAGGTCAGAATAAAGATTTGAAATGCATTAACTGTCACCCACCCCTGATCATTATGCTGGTGATATTTGCACATTTATTGCTTCCGGTTTTCACTCTACAGTCACCCAATGCCATAAATCACATGGTGGGAGGTAACCTTCAAGCCGATATTTCCAGGATGAAATTCTTCTAATTTATCAGGTTGTTGTCAATTGTTGTACAAAATTTAATGTTGAGTAGAGCATTAAGCTACCTCTTATCACACCAGCGTATTAGGACTTGCGGGAAGTGAAAGAATCTCGAAGGGGACAAACCTACCATCTAAGTCTCCTTATAGTCTTAATATGGATCATACAAATGTAACTTGACAGATTTCTACCATGTAATAAACTACTACATGTTTAAGGTACAAGGCTGTTCTCATTAGACTGCCCAGTAATTTTCCTGTTCTACACGAGACAAAGCAGGCCTTGTAGATTCCAACCCGAAAGGAGGATGTTAGCAGCACTTCTACATTATGGTGACCAAGAGCCCAACTAATTCATACAACATGATGATGAGTGGTGATGATTCACTATAAAATAACATTTGGTTGCCCAGTTTCTTACATTAGTGTTTCAGCAGCAAATGTGATGAGGCAGTGATGCCAATGGGAGATATTACAGAGGTGGAATATTGCCAAATGATTATCTATCTGGTGAAAGTTACTTTGAAGCTTGAAGTACATCATCTGCAATTTGAGTTTAGGGTAGAAACAGTCATTCTAGGGACGTGCATATAACCTAAACAAAAGAAACAGGAGTTGAATGTGGCTGTATGGTGCCTCAGGCTTGTTCCTACCTGTCTTCAACCTTAATTTCACTTCCTTGCCCAAATTTCTTATCCTTTGCTCCCGTTAATGTCAAACCATCTATCACTCTCCGATTTAAATGTGCTCAACAAATAAAGTAAAGAATTCCAAAGACTCTCAATCTATTGACCCTTCATCCTGAGACTGTATTCACTAATTCAAGACTTCCCAGTTCAGAGACAAAACTTCTCAGCATCAGTTTATCAAGTCCTCTCAGAATCTTAAGTTTCCATGAGATCACTTGTTATTCTAAGGTCAAGAATGTGTGCACACTGTATTTTCTCATGAAATCAATTTAATGACCCTTCACTATCTCATCTCCACATTGTTCGATAGATAGAGATTAAAACTGCACCCAGTACTCCAGGTATGGCCTTGTGAAAACCCTTTACAACTACAGTGGGACTTCCTTATTCTGTGTTTGGAATAGACTTCATGTATCCATTTGCCTTCTAATAGCTTGCTGTATCTGCATGCTGACTTTGTGACCCAAATCATTTCAAATCAATCACAATAGTTCTCATTTTATTTTTTTTAATTCTTCCCATCCAAATGGTTAATCTCACATTTTCACGTATTGTACTTCACCTGCCGCCTTCTCACGTACACACTGTCAATATTTCTTTGCACATCTTGTTAATTTGTAGTGTTCCACTCAAACACATTACCTTGGTCCCTTGGTCTAATTTATTAATTTAGATTGTAAACTAACTGAGGCTCAAGTGCTGATCCTTGAGGCAGTTCAGCCTGTCAACTTGAAAATGGCTCATTTATTTCTGATTTATTTTCCGTCCTATTACCAATCCACTACCCATACTATTGAACAGAAACTAAATTAGACCAGCCAAATTAATACCGAGGCCATAAGAGTAGGTCAGAGGTTGGGATCCTATAGTGAGTAGCTCACCTCTCGAGTCCACAGAGTATGTCATGTTTTTAAGGTGCAAGTTGGGAGAATGTTGGAATACACTCTGTCTGCCTGGAAGACTGCAGCTCCAACGATACTCAAGAAGATTGACACCATCCAGGACACAGCAACTCACTTGATTGGCACCCCATCCACCATCTTAAGTATTCACTTTTTCCACCACCTATAGACTTGTGCTGGCAGTGTATATTTTTGTGCAAGATCTACCCATTACTGTAACTCACCAAAGCTCCTTTGACACCACCTTCCAAACTTGTGACCTCTGCCACCTAAAAGAACAAGGGTAGCAGATGCGTAGGAACACCAAAGCTTGCAAAGCTTCTCCAAGCCACACACCATCCTGACTTGGAACTATATCATCGTTCCATCACTTGCACTAGGTCAAACTGCTGAAAATTGCTCCATTACGGCACTTAACCTACAAGATCATTTAGGGATGGCTGACAAGTGCTGGCTAGACCAGTGACACCAGATCCCTGTGAATGAATTTTTTAAAAAATGCATTCCACCATTTCCACACAGCTAATTTCAGGTGAATTGATCTGTATCACCCCATTTTCTTTGTTTGCTCCTTTCTTGGGTAGCCACATTAACTCTGAATCTATTGTTACCATTCCAGAATCTAAGAAATTCTGAAGGGATGAAAACCGTTACTTCCATTATCTCTGCAGCTAACTCATTTCAAAGTGTTGGAAATAGGTCCAAGGGTTCTGTTACACATATTTCTTTGGTGATGTTAATTACTTTAAATTCTTCAGACTTGTTAGATTCTCCAGATGCCTCCTTTTATTTCTGACCTTTTAGTTATATCTTCTACTGTGAAGACAGCTACAAAACATTTGTTTGATTTTTGTCATCATTCCCCATTATAATTTCTCCTGTCACTACCTTTAAGGGAACTAGGTTTGTTTTCCCAAGTTTGCCCTCTAAGTATGCAGTTGTGGAAATGTTTTAACTGCTTTTATTTCTTGCCATTTTACTCTCATTCTATCTTTCTCCCACTTTATCAGTTTTTAAAGTGAATTGTGTAGTTCTAAAAATCTCCCAATTCTCAGGCTTACAACTCTTCTTAGTGATCTTGTATGTCTCTTAATCTTAATACTACTCCTAAGCTATTCTCATTTAGTTGCAGATAGATCACTTTTCCCATGGAGTTTCAACTTCGCAGTACAATATTGGGAGCTTCAAACTATTTCTTGAAATGTTCGCCATTCCTCACCTGTTGAAATAAAGTTAGTGGAGGGGAGTGCTAGACCTTTGCTGAGAATTTCCCAACAAGATTAGAGGTATTGCTGCTTCTTCCTGTGCCAGGCTATGGGGTGAAGCACTTGCCGTGTAAAACCAGTAGATGTAGGTACATAATAGAGTAAGGCTGTGCATGTGTTCCTGTAGCTGCACACACTAGTTTCTGCGAAACATGCAAAGCAGCCAGATGACGAGTCTTAAACCACCTCGAGGGCCATGAAAGATTCCGATAGATAAAGGTACTATATCTAAACAAGAACAGAACAAGATACATTTTTAATGCATTTACTGGAAAAAGCTAAAATGAAAAATGGAGTGCAGTGGAAAATTCCTGTGTCAATGAAAGTAATAGGGAGCAAAAACTCAAGGTAATAAGTAGGCAATGAAGCCAGTAGATGGAAACGAGGAAGAGAAGAGGTAACCAGGGGGTAGGGGAGGTTGCAGATTTAGAGAAGAAGAAATTGTGAGGTGAGTTCCTGTTATATGTTGGAACGTGTGGAGGCTCAATCATTTGTGTATTATCAAGATAAGAGATTGATGGATATATATCCTTCCATTAAGGATATTGAGGGATAGTGTGGGCAAGTAGGGGGGTCGGTGGGCATTGAAATAGAAGATCAGATGTGGTTTAATGGTGAATCAGGCTGATGGTCTGAATGACCAATTCCTGCTGCAATTTGCCATCTTCCTTATAATGGTAACTGCATTTAGATTGTACTGCGTTAGCAGACTAGTCTGACCACCAAACGGTGACCACAAATGGAGCAAGCCCTTAATCATTTCCTGTATAGTTGACATTGTGAGAAAATTTCACCATCAACCAGTGGTGACATTTTCTACTGTCCCCTCCCGACCTGTCTAACATTCGTGGAAGTTGAACCCCAACTGACTTGTTTTATTGAATCACATTTATTATCATGTCTCATTGTATCATATTCCCTATTGTTGTAGGGCTTTGTGTTAGCACAACTTGTTTGAAGGTTGGCAAAATGTAAACTATTTTATGTAGGATTAAAAGTCATTTGCTAAATTACTGCCTGAATATTTTTTATTCACTGACTGTGGATCTGTTTATCTATGATAATGACAATTTGTTTATCAATGATAGGAGCAACCATATGAATTGGAGCTTCATCCATCTCATTCACCAACCTCACGAGATGTATTTCTTAAATGTGGTGAAACTGAACTATAAAAATACAAGCGTTAACCCATTACTACAAAAGGAGTATTTGTCCAGTGTTCCATTGTTCGGCTTAAAGTGTCCTCTTGCCACATTTGGTAGTTCTGTGATCATGTATTATTTGTTCTTGTAGTAATTTGAGGAGAACTTGCATTTACAGGTTTACGCACCATTACCTTATCTGTTCTTGTGATGCCCAAGGCGTTTTGCAACTGGAGAATTAATTTTGAAAGACAGTCTTTGCTACCTAGGTAAACATATAAAAATATTTCATGCACAGGAAATTTCGCAAACCAGATTCATTTTGATGTTATTGTTGAGGGATAAATACTGGTCAGCAGCCATCCTGATCCTGTTCACGTATTACCTTTTGTGTCTCCTGTGTATTCTCCTTCTATCCTTCCTAGCTTATCCTTGTCTTCCTCCTAGTAGTTATTATTTTAAATTTGCGTGTTGCTTGGTTCTTTTTGTACCTTGCCCATTTTCTCCCACCGAAGATGTTGATTTAGTATTGAGCTGTAGCTCAAAGAGTCTCCATTCTTCTCTGATACATTATGTTTGAGCCTTACTGTGAATGTTACTGTGAGCCTTACTGTGAGGGATTCAATAACGAGGGGTCACGCGTTCAAGGTGAGAGGAGAAAAGTTTAAGGGGGATACACGCGGAAAGTACTTTACACAGAGGGTGGTAGGTGCCTGGAACGCGTTGCCAGCAGAGGTAGTAGAGGCAGGCACGGTAGATTCATTTAAGGTGCGTCTGGACAGATGCATGAGTAGGTGGGGAGCAGAGGGATACAGATCCTTAGGAATTGGGCGATAGGTTTAGACAGTGGATTTGGATCGGCACAGGCTTGGAGGGCCGAAGGGCCTGTTCCTGGGCTGTAAGTTTTCTTTGTTCTTTGTTCTTTGTTCTTTGTTATTAGCTATTACACTACAAATTACATCATTTCCAAGTCTACTCCCATCTTGGCCAATACCCTCAAACATGCCATTCCAGCAAGAAATGGGATGAGCCTGTGGGCCCCTCGGACTTTTGTCTCCATATTATCCTGGGTACTAAGCCCCATTATTGTCATTCCCAGAAAGATAACTGCATTGAACCTTCAAATGTCAGATCTCAATATCAAGTATCTGATGGCTCCTTTCCCTGATCCTGACCGCTAATCGCAATGGGCAACTTATTTGAGTTGAGGCTAGCCTATGTGGATCTTGGTAGACCACAATTACAATACCATGTACAGCTTTGCTTACCATATTGCAAAGAAGATTGACAAGACAATGGCAATGCAGGAATACCACTATCAGGAAAAAAAAATCAACAGGCTAAGGATGCCTTCCTTAGTAAAGAACTGAAAGATGAACTGATAGATGCAAGGTTGCCAATTGTGATTGAATGCTTTATCACATGACCTTTCCTTCACTCCCAGCCATTAGTTGTACACGATGGAAAATGGAATAAAAGGTTGGATTGATAGATGAAGAGGAGGCCAATGCTAGCATAGGAACGTACAACACAGAACTGGGCCATTTGGTCCAGCATGCCTATATAATACAGGAGTATTTGATCAATTCTTTTAGGGTAAATGGGAGAGAATCTGGATCATTGTGCCTGTTTTCTGGTTGTTGGATAGATGACACCATTTCACAGTGAAGCCTGAGCGTATGTTAATGTGGGTGCCAGTACCTACTTCTGGATCTTTCCTGGACACACATTAGAAGCGATCAGAATGAACACCAGGCATAGTTTACTCTGGCTTTTGGGTTCTTCAGTGTGTCACCAGGACATAAAGAGAGTGTTAAATGCTGCCACCAAAGGTAAGGATTTACCTTGAAGATTTAATGTATGGGTAACTGGGCAGCAGTGGACCTTTTCCTCCTTATGCATCCAAAGCACAGTTACTAACTCCGCTGCCATTCACCTCCACCTCTCATCAGCATTTAACTAGCACAGTGACCACAGGAGCTGGCCCCAGCTAGTCATTTTCAAACCAATCAGCTGCCCCTGGAAATAAGGTGATAAAGCCCAGGATCCCCAGTGTTGAGTGAGCTTCAGACCTATGTGTCACTGGGCAGGTAATGTCTGTAATATTCTTGGTGTTATTCGCTCTGCTGAAGAACGTTTACAGATTCTGCTGAGACGAGGAAAACATTAACTTTATTTCAGAAACATCTTACTGTAAGTTCATATTACCCTGAGGCTACAAGTGTAAGATCATGTGACATTTTATCACTTCCTGTAATGTATACTGTCTCATTATATATTGCACAGTCTAAACTTTAACTCTTTATACTCTGGTGTGCGATCTGCCTTTCTTGTTTCAGAATGTGTAACACCAGTGTATGTTTGTTCCCTTCAGTCTGTGAGGTGAGTGTGCATTGGGCAGGTCTGTGCTAGATGAGCCCCTTCTTGTCCCCATTGAGACATTCCCCGAGCAGATAAGCCTTATGTCTGCAAGTGCTTTCATTGATTTAGGTTGTTAGTTGATCTCATAACACTTCCAGTGACTGAATAGAGAATTTGCACTGCTTTGTGCTGGCAGATTGTTTTTCATGTCCTCTGAGGTGATCTTCCTTGACTTCAGTACTTGGCTATGTAACGCTATGCCAGTTGATGTTTTAGGCTTTAACTGAATCTGCTAACAATAAAAGAATGAGTAAATATCTGTATCACCAGTATAATTATTAATCTTCATTTGCTCTAAGTGAGAGAAAATAATCAAGTATTGAAATGTAGTGTACTCACTGTGATTGTTTACCCACTATCCCCACAGAAGCTACCTCTCTGTCCCTCTGAACTCCTCAATTTGTGCCAGATAGGTGGAGAAATCTTTCCAAAAACATTGCAGGATCAAGCAAATTTAAATAACTCTCTCATGTGGTCAAGAGCAACCCGACAGTAAATGTTTTGAACCAGTTCCATAATATGTTTGTATTTGAATTGAATGGACTGCTACCCATTATCATCCCCGGCTTCTTGGAAAATAGCTAGGCAAAATAATGATTTTCTTTCATTTGTTCATAGGATGGAGGTAGTGTTAACATTTATTGCCCATCACTAAACTTCCTCGAAGGTAGAGCTGAGCCAGTGGTTGGAACCCCTGCAGTCCATATGATATAGGTAAATCCACAGTGCTGCAGTGATTTTTCCCCAGCAATTAATAATGGATGGCAATATATAACTGTCGGGATGGTGAGTTATTTGGAGGGAACTTTGAGGTGGTGGTATTCCATTGCATTTGCTGCCCTTCGTCCTCCTAGACCTTGGAGTTCACAGATTGGGAAGCTATTGCTGAAGGCACAAGCCGGGAACGTGATGAAATACTTTGCACTTATTGGGTTAAGGGCAGTTTCAAAAAACTCAGTAACAACCAGGACAAAACAGCCAGCTTGATTGGCACTTTCATCCACCACCTTCACTTGTTCTATCATTGATGCACAGTGATAATAGTGTGTACCATCTGCAAGATGCAGTGCAACAATTCACCCAGGCCCAGTGACAGCACCCTCCAACCCATGATCTCTACCACCTAGAAGGACAAGGGCAGAAGATAAATGGAAATACCATTATCTAAAAGTTCCCTTAAAAGCCATATATCATCCTGACTTGCAAAGTATCATCATTCTTTCATTGTTACTGGATCAAAATCCTAGAACTCCCCCCGCTAACAGCACTATGGATTTCCTCCACCCCATAAACCGCAGCGGCTCATGAAAACAACTCATGATCATCTTTTTGAGGGCAGGCAACAAATGCTGGCCTGGCCATTGACACCCACATCCTGCGAATCAATGAAAAAGAAAGTGCCTTCGTCTATAACAGCAGTGAACATCACATTAAATTTCTTACATGTGCATTTGAAATGGTGAAAAGGCTTTTTGGAGTTAATGATTGGTTATTTTCTACAGCACCCATCCTTTGACTGTATTTAGCTAATCTAGTTGAGCGGTGATTCCAGAGATTGTTGCTGAATGCCACTTGATAGCTCTCTTGATGACTCCCTTCAAGCTTTTAGTGTTGATTGAGAATTGATTGATGTGGCAGTAATTAATTGAATTGGATTGATCCTGCTTTTTGTGGGCAGAACTCAGCAGGGCAATTTTCCATATTGTTGAATTACAGTATTGTAGCTGTGACTAGCTTTGGCCAGTGTCACATTTAGTTCTAGAACAACAATCTTCAGTTCTCCCGCTGGGATATTTTTATGGCCCAAAGCCTTTGCCGTATCCAGTGCTTTTAGATATTTCTTGATATCACTTGGAGGGAATCACATTGACCGGTGCCTGTGATGTTAGAAATGTCATCAGGAGGCAAAGATTGAACATCTGCCTGATACCTTTGACTGAGAAGGTTGTGAATAAGGATTGTCTCTTACACTGATGCACTGGGCTCCACCATCAGTGAGAATGGACATGGTCATGGAGCTTACTCCTCTTCTTTGTTCTTTAATTGTCTACTACCATTCGGGACTCAATGTAGCAGGCCTGCAGAACTTTGATCTGATCCATTAGTTGTAGGATCACTTGGCTCTGTCTGCGCCATGCCTCTTCTGCTGTTTAACATACATTTAATCCTGGTGTTATAGCATCACCAGATTAGCACCTCATTTTTCGGTTTATTGGGAATTGCGCATTGCATATTCTTCACATTTAGTAAGTTAGGATTGGTTTCCTGGTTTGACAGTATGTTGAGAGGTTGAGTTGCAGTGTAATCCTGCTGCTGCTTTTGCCATAATGTGACTATTGTCAATTTTTGTGCTGCTGTTCGATCTGTTATGAACTGTCCTGTTTAGCACAGTGGTAGTGCTGTACAACATGGTAGGAGGTCCTGTGTTTGCAGACAGGGCTTTGCCTCCATAAAATCTATGTGGTAGTTACTCCTGCAAATACAGTCAGATACACACTTCAGTGACGCATAGATTGGCAAGGATGTGGTCTTCATTGACTTTTTTTACGGTTTTATACAACTGAGTGGCTTGCTGGGCCCTTTTAGTGGGGGTTTGTAGCATGATAAACTAGGACACTTTTTCTGCAAAATAGATTAGGTTTTAACCCTTTATGTCAGAACTAATGAATCCAGCACCATACTTTATCTAAGACAGAAATGCTTAATTTCAGATGTTATTGCCTTCTGCTGTAATATCTCCAGGAATAGACACATGACCACTTAGGTAGTTTGAAAAGTGAAATACATTCGAAGTGTTAATCTTGCAATTGCCTTTCAGGTGTCCTGCAAAACCACAAGTATTCTATGTGCAGTCAGGCAACCTTTAGGGCTTAGTACATTTAGACATAGTTGTGCGAGCTATTTTCAAGAAAGAAATGAAGATTTGCATTTATAGAGCACCTTTCACAATCTCGGGGCATCCCAAAGCACCTTTGAAGTCCCTGTTGTAATGTGGAAAATGTAAAGAGCAAATTCCCACAAACAGCAACAGGATAATTTTTGTTTTGTAATCTGGAATGAAAGATAAATACTAGTCAGCACAGTGGGGAGCATGCTCCTTTGTCAGTTTAGTACTGTGAGATCTTGTACGCCTAGCTAAGAGGAGAGATGCGGCTCTATATTGATAAATCATCTGAAATACAGCATCTTCAACAGTGTAGCAGCCCCTCAGTGTTGGATTGGAGAACTATCTGTGAAGCTATTTTTGCACAGAAACTTGAACATTTTCATCCTGTTACTAATGAGACTAACATAAAAATTTATGTGTCGGTGATATTAATTCTAACTGAGCCAACATAAATTCAAGGTCTTTTGACAATACAAGAGCGAGAACAGCACCTGGCTGGGTTGGCAGTTGTGTCGTACAACTCAGAGGTACCATCCAACATAAGCCATGGTCAGTGGTCTTGTAGATTAATTTCGGTTGTCTAATGGGGCAGGGGGCAGTTTTAAAAAAATTCTAGCATCTTGTTTCCAAAATTGGATTTGGTCTTCATCTTGTTTTTGTCACCTTGGATTGCTGAATTTGTAGGTCTTAATCACAGAGCATTACATAGGACAGGCTGGATGCACCAGCAGATCTTTTCCTGGGGGAAAAGCATTTTTTTTTGTAGAAACAAAAGACCACCAAACCTGGTTCATTCGCTGCCATGTGAAATAATATTATTATGATAATCCTTTATAAGGAATCCCTCATCACTGCTGCCATATGAAAGAACCTTTCATATTCGTCACATCTTCATGTGTGTGATAGCCATCGCAGAAGGTTGGAAACAGACACTGTTTTATTGAAATATGTGAGATTCTGAAGGGGCTTGACTGGGTGGGTGCTGAGAGGGTGTTTTAACTTGAGGGGAATCTAGAACTCAGGGCACAGCATTTTTTTTAAAAATGTGGTCTCGTATTTAAGACTGCAGTGAAGAAGATTTTCTTCTCTGACAGTTATTCTCTGAAGGAATTCTCTTCCCAGGTAACACTTGAGATTGGGTAATTGAATATATTTAAGGCTGAGTTAGACAGACTTGTGGTTTATAGTCGGGGGAAGGAGGGTTACATGGATAGACAGGAAAGTGAAGTTAGGACCATCATCAAATTGGCCATGGTCTTATTCAATAATGGAGACATTTGATGGACTGAATGCCCTACTGCTTTTATTTCTCATGATTGTAGACAAATGTGGTAGTCAGTTTGCACACAAGGTGACAAAAGTAGAAATGAAAAACATGATCAGATAATGCCCATTAATAATATCAATTACGGGATCAATGTTGGCCAGGTCAGAGAGAACTCTACCGCTTTTCAGATGGATGCAGATCATACTGTACAATCAAAGAGGGTGAATGGAGCCTTGGTATCAGCTGAAAGAAAGAATTGCAGTGGTAGCTTTGATTACACATCAGAGACTCTGCCTGGAAAATGGCTTGAAGTCGAGACATTCTGACTCTGAGATGAGAATACAGTCACTTAGCTAAGGCTGATAGCTAGGTGCAAGTGCTATTTCCTACCTCCTGTAAAAGCTCAAGAACCTGGACAATCGTAAGTGCTGGATAGCTGATGTTTGTACAGATAGGGACCTTGCTGAACTGAGGAGAAACTAGTTCTGATGCAAAGATAAATTCTAATCAGAAACTGAAAACCATCCCTAGAAAGACCAAGACAAATGAGAGATTGCGAAAAAGTAGAAATCTATGCCAGAAGGAAGTAATTTATGTGACCAAAATTCATAGATCTGGAGATGGAGTTAAAAGTGAGAACAAGTGCAAAAAAATTTTAATGCAAATAGTGTTAGGGAGTAAACAATAGGATAGGGCCCAAATAGAAAGAAAGACAGTTGGACAGACAAAGGAGTTGCTAATAATCAGGCTGAGAGGGTGAATAGTTGTTAATGGGGACTGTTAGTGACTAACAACAGGGAGTGTGTAATGGCAGGCTGTGTGGTAACAAGGCCTGGTGTGTGGGGTAGGGGGCTGGGACATGGGAGAGTTTAGGCCTTAAAATTATTGAACTCAATATTGAGACCGGAGGGCTGTAGGGTCCCCAAGCGGAATATGAGGTGTTGTTCTTCCAGCTTGCATTGGGCTTCGCTGGAGCACTGCAGCAAGCCAGAGATGGAGATGTTGGCCAGGCGGCAGGGTGGTGCATTGAAGTGGCAGGCAACAGGTAGTTCAGGGTCTTTTTTGCGAGCAGAATGTAGATGTTCTTCAAAGCGGTCACTAAGTCTACGCTTTGTTTCCCCAGTGTAGAGGAGACCACATTGTGAGCAGTGAATGCGTTAGACTAGTTTGTAGGAAGTGCAGGTGAAGTGTTGCTTCACCTGGAAGGAATGTTTGGGCCCTTGGATACTGGGAGGGAGGAGGTAAATGAGTAAGTGTTGCGCCTTCGCCGGTTACAGGGGAACGTGCCGTAGGGCTGTGGGGAGGCGTTCGGGGTGAAGGAAGTGTGGACCAGGGTGTACCGGAGGGAACGGTCCCTGCGGAAGGCAGACAAGGGAGGAGGGGGAGATGGAATATGTGTCTGATGGTGGCATCTTGCTGGAGTTGGCGGAAATGGCGTTTGATGATCTTCTGGGCGTGGATGTTGGTGGGATGGTAGGTAAGGATAAGGGAAACCCTATCGTTGTTGTGGGAGGGACGAGAAGGGGTGAAGGCGGAAGTGCGGGAGATGGGTCGGACTTGGTTGGGGACCTGGTTTTGTATTGTATATTACATATTATTGTTATCTGTAAAGAAGTGGGAACTGATTAGCCAGGAACCAGTTGAATGTACAAGTGTCCCCTTGGGCCACAGTTACGGCTGCATAAAAGAGTTAGATCATGTGCAACACGACAGTCGTTTAAGGCAAACTGTGTCAGTCAAAAACAGGCAGCATAGATTTATTTAGGGGAAGTCCTGTCTGACCAACTTGATTGAATGCTTTGAAGAGGTGACCAGGTGCGTAGATGAGGGGAATGCTATTGACGTAGTTGACTTGGATTTCAGCAAGGCATTCGATAAGGTCCCACATGGGAGACTGATAGTGAAGATAGGAACCCAGAGGATCCAAAAAAAATTTGGTAAATTGGATCCATAATTGGCTGAGTGGCAGGAAGCAGAGGGTGGTGGTTGAGGGGTGTTTTTCTGACTGGAAATCTGTGTCCAGTGGAGCCCCACAGGGGTCAGTGTTGAGATCCTTGCTTTTGTGGTTTATATAAATGATTTAGACTTGAATGTAGGAAAGTCGATGAGTCAGTTTGCAGAGGATTCGCAAATTGGTAGGGTGCTAAAAAGTGAGGAGGATAGCCTTAGATTACAGAAGGATATACACGGGCTGGTCAGATAGGCTGATCAGTGGCAAATGGAATTCAATCTGGATAAATGTGACGTGATGTAATTGGGCAGGACAAACAAGGCAAGGGATCATATGATGACTGGCAGGAGCCTGGAAAGCACCAAGGATCATAGGGACCTTGTTATGCATGTACGCTGGTCACTTAAAGTATCAGATTAGTTTGAGTAAGAAGGAATATGGTATACATGTCTTTATTAGCTGAGGCATAGAGTTTAAGAGCAGGAAGTTTATGTTGGAACTGTGTAAAAGGTTGGTTAGACCACAGCTAGAGTATTGTGTGCAGTTCTGGGCTCTACATTATAAGAGGGATGTGATCGAACTGGGGAGGGTGCAGAGGAGACAGGACATTGCCAGGACCGGAGAGTTTTGACAGTGAAGTGAGATTTAACAGACTGGGGTTCTTTTCCTTAGAGCAGTTGAGATTGAGAGGAGACATGATTAAGTAGTATAAAATTATGAAGGCTATAAATAGGGTAGGGAGGAAGAAACCTTTTCCTTTGTTGGGGGGATGAGTGTCTGGGGGCATAGATTTAAGGTAAAGGCAGAAGGTTTAGCTGGAATATGAGGAAATACTTTTCACCCAGGGGGTGGTGGGAATTAGAACTCGCTGCCTGCAAGAGTGGTAGTGGCAGAAACCCTCATAACATTTAAGAAGTTTTTAGATGTGCAGTTGCAATACCAAGGCTATGGGCCAAGTGCTGGAAACTGGCATTAGAATAGTTGGGTATAACACAGTGTGAAGCTGGAGGAGCACAGCAGGCCAGGCAGCATCAGAGGAGCAGGAAAGCTGACGTTTCGGGTCGGGACCCTTCTTTAGAAATAGTTAGGTGGTTGTTTTTCACTGGTGCAGACAAAGCGGGCTGAAGGACTTTGTTCTGTGCTATAGGTGTCTGTATGAGAACTAGAAGGCAATTGAAACAATACTGGAAAGATTATGTTGTTCTGAAGTGTATCAGCCCTATGTAAATGCATTTCTTTGGAATGACTGGAGCATGTGGTTTGTATGAAAAATTAATAAGCACTGATTTGGCATGATCACTCCTTGTTCGGCTTAAAGACACTCCCTGTGCCCAGTCTCGTGAACTGTGGCCTTGCCCAATGCCACCTTGCTTCCTAAGACATGAGGCTCAGACCATGACTCACGGCCGAATACAACAGCATGGGGAACTAACAAGCTATACCTGGATTAGGATTGCCACTTCCTCTTTCACTCAACCTGGACAAAACCTAGCAGCATCTCTAATGCTTTGTGTTCAAGTTTCTAGAATGGGACTTGAACTATCAAATTTTTGACTCAAAGTAGGGAGATCTGCCAACTAGTATCCAAAACCTTTCATCATTTTAGAATGTAGTCAGGTGGTAATCCGGACAGTAAGAAGTAATCGGAGATGTTTTATAATTGAGGTTACTAAGTTTGGAAACCAGAAAACTAGTTAAAAAATATGAAGTAACTTACTAGTAGTCATTTAGTAGGACAGAACTTCAGTAGTACTAAAAAAAGCCACATTTTGTTGAAACTTTTCATCTCACGCTCATCAGAACACTTTGCAAGAATAGCCATGTAAAGGGGAGCGACAGTTTTTATACTTTATGAAGAGATTGGTTGATAAGTGGACTCTGATCAGTAAAGGTGTTGCTTAATGTTGGTATTTCTTGCAAATTGTCATGATGAGTGCAAACAAAAACCTTTGTCAATGTATCTTTGCTCAAATATATAACAAGCAATACTTAATTCTGGCAAAAGTTGTGCATTTGAGCAAAAGAGAGTGCCCCATCTGTCCATTCATTGCACCCACAGCTCCCTGCTCCTACTCTGAAAACTCAAGACTGCTTGAAATCCAGAGTTCCAATTGTAAATGAAATGACGCATCTCCTTAAATAGTAGGGATAAGATGTACAAGGTTGAATGGACAGGAAGCAATAGTGAAAAGATTGTTCATAAGAATGGTAACTGTGACAATCACCAAATTTTGTTTGAACATCCAGATAGTGCCTTGGCACAAGTGCAGCTGTATAACTAGATGTCAGTGGGGGTATTGCTGGGGGAAGAATCAGGAGCTGATGCTGGATGGAGGCTCAGCTGAATGGAAAACAAGGAATAATGAGCGTACAGATTGGCAACAAGGAGAGCACTTGTATTTCAGGTCCCCGCCAATAATTATCCATTCTAAAATAATAAAACAGATAAAATTTGGTTCCTGTTCTGCAGTGTTCGTTGAAAAATTAAATGACATTTGACATCTAATTAGTCAAGTGAAACAAATTTGATAAATAAGCCAATTATTATGCAGGCAAATAGTACCAGCCAGAGAATGATGCAGGAAACTCGATACTTGCAATTTGATGAATAGGAATTGTACGAAGATATAAAGTTTTAACATCACTAGTAGATTGGCTTTCGTGTTGTGCATCGTAGTGAAGAAAGGAATTACTGATTTGTTGGTTCATGAAATGCTTCACATAACTGGTTACATCTTTTAAGCAAAACTGAGCAAAATGCAGAACGCTGATGAAAGATCTGAAATTTAAACTAGTTTTATATCACTAGAGCGAACATGTATGCAATTGGAATAATGGAATTGTTCTGTGTTGTAAATCTTTTATGACTCAACGATAAATTGGAGCATATGCTTTACAACTTTCTGTTTAGCATTTCTCCTGTCTCTACTGTTCCCTTTTTTATATTTCTATATGTCTCCCTTTCCTTTGCCTTAATAATGACTACATATCAAAATTACTTCATCGATTGTTTATTGCTTTGGAACATCTTGTGGTCTTAAAAGGCTATGTAAAATTCTACCTGTCGCTGTGGTTGCTCTGTTTTTTGGTGGCCTTTCAGTCTTATCATTCCGTCATTTGTTCCTTTTGTCAATCTTACACTGTGTCAGTTTCTCTGTCTCTTTCCAATCCAGTTTGTTACAGGGTTTTTACACTTTTATTTTAAGAAAACGGTAAGTGTTTGAAATAATTTATTGCCCGAACTTAACCTTCAGAACAAAAATTCAAGTTGATCATTATGTTTATTTTGTAGGTTTATGGAAAAAAGCTCATAACGATCAAAATTGTCTGAGGAAAGACATTTTTCACATTGTACATCAGAATATCTTATTGGAAGGTCCTTGTGTTTGTGGTGAACCTTGCTGTTTATTGGGTTGCAACATCTCTGGTTGTAGTGGAGAACGGCACAGAATGTTAATGGAATTTTACATAATGGCTGAAACCTACAGATAAAAATGTTGATTAAAGTTGCTGAATGGTAGAGAAAGTAATTTTAGAGTAAATTTGACTTTGGTATTGAAGTTCACCCACCCTTGCACGTGTGGATCAAGCATTGATCGCTTTATTTTACCTTCCTTTCATCATTGAATTAGATTGAATATACAACAAAGAAAGAGTCCATTTGGCCCAATGGTCGATGCTAGTGTTTTGCTCCCTTTACTTTCCTTCTCTTGCCCTTTGAATGCACCCTTCTGTTCTGATCTCCCTCACATATCCATCAAACCTCTTTTAACAGCGTCAGTGCTATCTCCTCCAATCACTCCATGTGATAATGAGATCCACATTGTGACTGCTCTGCCCAAAGAAATTGCTCCTAAATTTTTTGTTTGACCTATTAGTGACTGTTTTATTTATGCTTCTGCCTTGTCCTGGATTCTGTTGCTAGAAACAGATTTATTCTGACAAACCGAGCTCCTTTTTGAAATGAGTCCTAGCCTATTCCAGTAATCCCGACAATTTCATCATTTCAATTCTGTGATCATATAAATAAATACAATAGTGAAGGAGGGAGATGGTTTAGGTAGCTGTACAAAAGAGAGGTGGTATAATGGGTGAAAGGTGAACAGTTATATAACCAGTAGAAGGATAGAAACAGAATCATTTTGATGGAAATAAAAGGTCAGAAGGGATTGGTCATTCTAATGAGGATTTAGTGTAGTCCAGATAACAGTGGAAGTGAGGCAGAAATCTGAAGGAAAATATGCAAAATGTGTAAAGGATGTAGAAAAGTAATCATAATTAACAGCTTTTAAACATCCCAAAATAAACCGGAAAGAAGAGGTCACGCAAAAAGGACTTGAAGTTTTTTAAAATGTGGATGTCTGTCAAGGTTATGAATTGAGTGGCTTATCCTATTCTAATCTGTTTGTCTTTAACTTTTGTAAATTTTGTCTATTTTTTTCTGGAACTGTATATGACAACCATCATCTTTTACTGTACTATGTGGATATCTTCCATAACAGACAACTAGTGTCTTATCACAGTGTGGGACAAAAAAAAACTACAGACACTGGAATCCAAGGTAGACAAACAGGAGGCTGGAAGAACACAGCAAGCCAAGCAGCATCTGGAGCGAAGGAACAGTCAATGTTGACTTCTCCTTTCCTCCAGATGCTGCCTGGCTTGCTGTGTTCTTCCAGCCTCCTGTTTGTCTTTGTCATCAGTGTGTGATTGTTTTCTTAATCTTGGGTTAATTATTCTCCCTCTCTCCTTGTTTCCAAACTATCCTTTGTCGATTCGGCAAGACAAGATTCTCCTTTCTGTCACACTGACTGTTTGGCTTTGTCATAGCTTGTAAACCAATTTTATTCGTGGGTGGAATATGGGTACTGCTGTCTGGATCAGATTAACACCCATCACTAATTGCGTCTGAGAAGATTGTAGTGAGCTGCGTTCTCGAACCGCTGCAGTTTTTGTGCTGTTGGGAAGCCCACAATATTGTTAGGGAGGGAGTTCCACGATTATTACCCAGTGACGTTAAAGGAAGGTGTTTACAGGTCCAAATCAGGATGGTGAGTGACCAGGAGGGGGACTTGCAGGTGGGAATGTTCCCGTGTATCTGCTCCCCTTGTCCTTTTAGATGGTAGAGTCTGTAGGTTTGGAAGCTGTTGTTCAAAAAGGGTCTATTGGATCTCCCTTGACCAATTGAATAAGATTTTCTGGCACATACACTAACTACACAGGCAATGAAGGAGATGGTGAGGGATATGATACCAAAATGGAATACAAAAAGGTTGAGAAAGAAGTTCAAAAAATGTGATTAGGAAGGCAATCTATGAAATTAACTTTTGGAGAAATACAAAGTGAAATAGTAAGATTTTCCACAGACACATGGATAGCAAAAGTCAAGATCACGATAAGGGGTCCAAAGGATGGTCACAAGCAATAAAGGCAAAATGGCAGAAATAATTCCTGTGCCTTGGTATTTACCATGGAAACTAACCTTGCAGTCATGATGTTGAAAGGAAGTATCAAAAAGGATCAAATGCCATTAAAGAAGGGATAAATGGAGATACTTGATAAATTAAACTAA
Source organism: Ginglymostoma cirratum (assembly GCA_024137785.1). Lineage (NCBI taxonomy): Eukaryota > Metazoa > Chordata > Chondrichthyes > Orectolobiformes > Ginglymostomatidae > Ginglymostoma > Ginglymostoma cirratum. Next base: position 10,221,266 of record JAHRHZ010000095.1, on the reverse strand, counting down.
CTTAAAGAGGATAAAACATCACATCTGGATAGATTACACAGGAAAGGCTAGGGAATAGATTTCAGGCACTATTACATATTATCAAAAAAAGTCATTAGAAAAGAGAATATTGACGGAGGGTTTGTGGATGGTTAATGTGATACCCAAATTTAAAAAGGGGGATTAAACAACTTCAACTTGCTTAATATTAGCAAAATTAAAAACCTAGAGTCTGAAACTAGAGTAATTAGCACACATTCCAAAAAGGAAAGTCTGTGCTTAAACACTCCTATTGATTTTTTTGAAGAAGTAACAGATATAGGTAAAGGTAATGTAACGGATGAAATTAAATTTAGATTTCTTTAAAAAAAAAGCTTCCAGTAGGTTACCACATAGTAGACTGTCAAATTAGATCAGAGCATGTGGAGTCAGGACAGAAATAGCAGAATGGATAATAAGCTGACTACAAGACTCAAGACAGAGAGTGGAAATTGACTCAGATTAAAACCATGAAAAGACGAACCAAGCACTGGGATTCGTTTCTAGAGGGATCAAATTGAAATGTGGAGAATTGATGTTAGAATGTTCTTGGCATGCTTTGAACAGTTCTGGTTTCTGTTTTATATATATGAAAAAAAAGCCCTGTAGAAGGTCCAATAAAGTGTTACTGGAAAGATGCCAAAACTGAGAGGTTATGCCTCTCGTGAATTGAGCATGCAGGGGCTCTTTAGTGAACTGAGTGGTGAGCTAATGGACGTCTCTAGGATTAGTAAAAGATTTAACTGGATAAATGTAAAGATTTTTCTACTTGCAAGTGAGATCAGATCCAGGTGCATAAATAGAGTGTTTAATAAACCCAATAGGAAAATTAGGAGAGACCTTTAGAACGAAGAATGGTCAGAATGTGGAATGGGAATGCTAGAAATTACAGGAGAGAGATAAACAGGAGGCTACGTTGATGGAGTTTGTTGCAAGTGGCAAGAGGAGGCTGGAATTGAACATGAATTCTGTGTGCTGAACGGCCTGTTTCTGCACTGCAAACAGTTTGTAAATCTTGTCTTTACTTGTCTCAGGAGTTTCCACGTGCTTTTAGTAATATGGATGTTGGATAATATTTTTTCAATATAAAACAATGGCTTACCTTGAATTAAAAATTAGAGTTTCAGTTTAACTGGCAGTCTGCTTAAAATGAACAGAATTTGCTGCCGAATACAGCTTCAGAACCGAGTACCGAAAATAAATGGGACGGCTAATATTTTTCCAGAATCTCATTTTCACTTTGCCACTGTTTAACAAGAAATTTAATTACTATGAGAAACAGACTTGGAGCAAACAAACAAGTCTGATTTATTCCATTAATTTTAAGGATTGTTGCATCTGTCATTCACAGACTGACACATTTTTCATCTAGTCTCATAGTTATCCCTTCTTTATTGAAGAAGTGTTAACTTTGTTTTGCTGCACCCGAAGCATAGTTGTTGTTTATGACTTAATTCTTGTGGTATTGCTGATACATTTAACCTCATCCCTAACTGTCCTTAAGCATCAATGTAGAGTGGGGCTAGAATGCATCTATGTCCAGACAGGGTAGAGGACATTCATTAATGTACAGTGGGAACATTTTTATGATGACTTTAGTAGTCTTCATGGTCATTTTCTGATCTCAGCCTAAACAATAATTGAAAAAAAAGTACTTGCATTTAAAAATTTAGAAGCTAAATTCATGAAGTTTCTAGATGTGGTCCAGTTTGACTATGAGTTTAAGGAACAAATTCTCATTGATGTTGGCAAGTCAGGATACAGACCACTTACCATCGTTTCTATTCCTTGTCTGATTGCCTTCAATTGAACTGAGTGTTGGACAGAATGTGTAACATGCAACTACTCACAACTGTCAGCTTAGAGCATCCACTGATGGTGAAATTAGCTCCAGCTTAATATTGACCTGGGAATTTCCTGGGATTGTTCCTGCTCTGCTGCTGCAAAGTATCCACTGCCCTTCTGGCAGGATACGGCGGTGGACTGGGCACAGATTTGAAGAAATTCCCAGCCAAGGAGTTCTGATCTGTTTTCTTCTCAAAGAAGAAGGGAAAATAACCAATGCCTCCTGACTGTTATTGGAAAGGTGACCTGTCTGTGCAATGAACCATTGTGCCCCCTAGTGGCTTAGCTCATTATGGCTGAATACCTCAGCCACACAGATCAGAGACACCCTGGGGTTGGATCTCTGTTGGCTTTGCAGGACTCTTGTGCGAAAACATCAAGGCCACTGGGTCACTGACCTTGGCTATAATGCTCCCTCCTGTGACATTGACATTGAATATGTGACTTCATACATGAATGAACAGCTGAGCCTGAAGCCTGAATAGGCTCCTATATAGAAATACATAGAATAAACAACACAGAACATAGAAGTATAACATTAAGACCATTTGACTCAACTGGACTATGTTGGCATTTATAGCCCACTCAAACCTCCTCCCATTCTTAATCCTCTAATCTGATGAACATAAACTCTATTACTTTCTCCATTATGTGCTTATTTAACATCTGTTTATTGTGTCTCGACTGCTTCCGGTGATAACAAGTTCCACATTCACACCATTCTCTGACTAATTCCTAATAGGTTGTGTAATGGTCATTTTAATGTTGATGACTTATAGATCTTCTCTGCTCCATAAGCAGATATGTCCTCTCTGTGTCGACATTGACTTTTTAAAATAATTTTTAAAAGTTCAGCCTTGTCAGTCTGTTCTTCCATTCCTGAAGGATATAAACTTGCAGCCCTGGTACGATCCCTTCAAACATTTTCCTTTTCCTAAAGTATTGGTGCGTTTCCATTCAGGAATGCCTTCTATTTGTGATTTAGGAGCGCCTGGATCTCCTATCTCATTCACATTAAGCCAGTCTTGATGTTTCCTGGTGGAGACCCTAGAGTCTCCTCACAGATGCTGTGTAGGGTGGATTTTAAGGACAAGCCAGGTGCTGTGGGCATTGTGTGGCTTCTGCTGCTTGAGTACCACCAGGTTGGCTACTGAGTGGGTAGGTCAGCCAACTGTAATGCCTCCCACTTGTTGAAATTCAGTTGTCAATTATATGCCTGTTCTCCAAGCTTTTTAAAATTAAATTGTAATTTATTATCATCCTGTTCACCATTGAATATCCTCTCCAATTTGATGTCTTCTGGAAATTTCAAACAGTGACCAGGATTTTCCGCTCTAAGAGCTGGTGGGAAGACAAAAAAACCAAGTGGGTTAGCACTTAGGGCAGGTCCCGACTCCTTTCATGCCACCTCAGGAATTAAGTTCTGGGTACAAAGGCTCATGTTCTGACGCTGGATAATTAAGGAGTTTAAATGTGGTCAATTAACCATTACGTAAAGGCCTGTTCATACCACTGTACTGATTTACTATGTTCCTAGCAAGCGAAAAAATTGGCAGCACTCCTGACAAGTAAAACGAGCTGGCCTTACTGCTGGGTTTACTGGGGATAGGGGTCCCAATCTGGGGACTTATTTATTAACCCCTTATGTGGTAACTAATGGAAAACTACTTTGAAATCTAGATATATTACATCATCTCTGCTGCTTTTGTGTACTGTATCTTAATTTTTCAAAGAGTTCAAAGGGATTGGTCAAGCAAGATTCTCTCTTGTGGAAGGAATGCAAAGTTATAGCAAAGGGTGCCCAAATACATAGCGATGTATACAAAAGGGACTATGAAAAGAAGCCCGCAGGGAATAGCAAAATCAGTGTCAGTGTTTTGCAATTATATTCCAAAAAAAAGGTGGTTAAGAGCAATGTGGGCTGCTCATAAGTTGACAATAGTGATATTGTGGACATAAGTTTAGTATGTCCATTGTTTCTTAAATGTTTTATGTCATTTTAAGTAAATTCACAAGTACGGAATTGAAAGCCAGTCTCAGTATGGTTTTTCATGTGGTGACCATGAAATCATTGGTGATGATGACAAAACATTGTTGATAATCATAAAACATTGTCGTTCAAGGGAAAGCAATCTGTCATCCTTGCCTGGTTTGGTCAATGTGACACTCCATAGCAACAATAATGCATAACTCTAACTGCCTTCTGCGTGGCCTGTGTCTCTCCTATTCACCTGAATTGCAAATGTTTTAGCATTTGTGTGTGCTTTGTTTTATGTTGCCCCTCGTTTCTTCAATGATTCATATTCTTCCCAAAAGGGAAAATCTTGCTTGACCAATCTTTTTGAATTTAAGATAAAGCTTTTGCCCCTTAAGGATATAAATTAATTTGGCATCACAGTACAATAAGTTTCTGAACATCTTCCACTGATACTCTGTTATTTTAACTAATGGCATATTTGCTTAGTTTACTGTGGATAGCCTCGGTCTTATTGCACTGAATGGTCTAGCAAGCTATTCAATTCAAGAATAATTGCACAGACAAATTCTGGTCTTGCCTGCTATGCCCACAGCCCATCAAGAATGAAATCACTGGAGGTTAGCATTTTAAAGAAGCTAATAGTAGATTAAGGTCAGGGACACACCAGCATTGACATAATGAAAAAATAACACCATACGGTTTCCATCCCCAAGTTCTCTAGGAAGTAGGTGACAGCACTGTAGAAAGCATGACGATAAGCTTCACAATTTCTTTTGACTTGAGAATTGTTCCTTTTGATTGAAAGCTGCGCATTCTGTCTCAAGTAACTCAATACCTGTCTTCCCACTGCTCTCTGCCATCTGCAAGGCACAAGTCAGGAATCAGATGGAATTCTCCCTACTTGCCTGGATGAGTGCAGCTCCAATAACACTCAAGAAGCTTGACACCATCCAGGACAAAGCAGCTGTTAATTGGCAGTGCACAGATATTCACTCACTTCCCCACCAACACACAGTGGCAGCAATGTGTACCATTTACAAGATTCCCTGCAGTAACTTGCCGCAGGTCCTTCAAAGTACTCTTCAAATGCATAATCTCCACCACAAGTTCCTGTTCAAGCCCCACACTTTCCTGGTTAGAACTATATCACCATTCGGTCAGTGTCGCTGGGTCAAACTCCTAGAAGGCCTTCCCTGGCAGCATTGTAGGTATACTGATACCTCAAAGACTGCAGCAGTTCCAGAAGGCAGCTCACCATCATCTTCTGCAGGGAAATTAGGGATGAGCAATAAATGCTGGCCCAGACAGACACCCACATCCCCGAATCAGTAAGAGAGAAGTCACTCCACTATTTTAGAATGGTAAGAGAGGAAAATCGGGGAACTATAGATCAGTCAGCCGAAGATTTGTTGTAATTTCTCAATAAGAATTCATAGCTAAGTTTAATGTAACTGATTTAGGTGATATTCAGCTAATTCAAGAGTTTTTGTTGGGTAAGAGGCAAGGGAGGAGAAACCTGGTGGAAAATAGATAGGATGAAGAATTAAGAGGGTCATTACGTTTAACTTAGGAATGGCTTGGTGAACTAATGGCTGTTCTTCTTACATCCACAGCTATAATCAGGGAGGAGACCAGGAAAACAGGTCAAAGTGTTCACATGTAAGTACAAGTCCGATAACTGCAGTGTTCGTTTATAGATTAGGCAATATGTGAAGCTTAAGAACCTGTGCGATTGATTTGATGTGCTTTATTTGTAAGTTACACACTTATGATCAGTAAATGGGACACTCTTCAAAATTAACACAATGTTGATCAGTAGCTGTAGGAGTGAGTTCCTGTGGGGCAGTGGGTAGTGGCCGCTCTGAGATCCACTCCAAGATATGATGGCCAAGGAAGATTCATTCACAATGTGGCAAAACAGGTTGAGTATCAACTTGCATATCCTTCTAACACGAGTGTGTTGAGAGCAGGAAATAAATTTGGAGCCTTCACCAATGTGCCAGACTGCATTTAAAATGATCTTCTGAGTAATCTATAACACACCATTGTTAAGTGTATGAATATAAAGTGGCGCAGACAGGGAGACAGTGAGACAGAAACCCTGTGAGCATAAAGCAATGGAAGGGAGAGTGGGCCAAAAATGCAAATGATGAAAAGGGTGGTGATACATCTGCCGGAAAAGTCAGAGAACAATCCTAAGAGGCTGCCGCAGCATAGGAAGGGTGGCAGGGTACTTTAAATACCAGTATTTAATCTATCAAGGACTTAAACTAGACAGATTTTACTGGTTATTTTTCGAAAAGAAATTGTCAACTTGATTAAATACCTGATTAAATAAACCAAACCAGGCTTGGGTAGAGCATGGCAGCGAGCGCCTGCAACACAAGGAACCTCAGCTTAGGCTTGTAGAGCTGGAGATACAGGCATTGTGGGCCTTATTGGAAGTGCCCTTTAATGTTGGGCACAGTCATAACACCATCCCCATCCCCCGACGTTTAGGTTAGGGAGTGGTGCAGTGGTTCCGGAGTGTGACTGAGAGGCATGCAAGGAAATCCCAGGATACAGTGTTGGAGCTAACTCATGCTGCCTTTATCGAATGCTTAATGTGGTTCTTGCTGCTTGTGCAAACGTGGGCAAAGTCTGCAAGATTGTTGAGTAAACCATAATGACCAAGGAGGCCATTCCAATACAGGAATGAGAGGGTATATGTTTGAAATAAGGGATATTATAAAGGTGGAGAATAGGCAAAGTGAGGTGGTTCAATTCACTTTTGCTGCAGATGGTCAATGCCTGACATTGTATAGCTCAGATGTTGCTTGCTGATAATCTGTCCAATTCTGGATGTTCTGCAAACCTTGCATATTCAACATGGACTGTGGAATGAAGCTGTTACCTGCTTTATAATGAGGAGTTCTTACCCATACTGTTTTTAATGTACATTGGGATTTCTGTATGTTAAACATGATATTTAGGCCACAAGACTAGAAAGAAATGTTCCCTTTTCATACAACTTTACATTTCTTTTTAGAAATGAAGACAAGAAACGATTTGAAGTAGTTAGATCATATACTGGTAAGTAAGTGTTAACATGTGACTACATAGAAAAAATCTACATCACAGAAGCATCCGGTACTGGAGGCCATTTTGGTCCATCAGGTCTATATTGGTTCTTTGGCAGGGCTGTCCAATTAGTCTCATAATCCTTGTTGAAAACTGCTGTTGAATTTGCATCCGTCATTCCAACAGGCTATGTATTCTAGGTCATAACAGCTCACTGTGTTTCTTTTGTGTCACGTCTGGTTGCTTTGCCTGACGTCTTCTATCAAATCCCCTCACGGCTTTAAAGAGAAAAACCCAGCTTCTCCTGTCTCTCCAAATAATTAAAGTCATTCAGCCCTGGTATCTCTCCACTAATTGTCTTTAAAGATCTTTCCTAAATAGGTCTGTCAAAATTGAAAATGTCAAACGAGCTAAGGAATAATCAGTGTTTGACAAAACAGTTAACATAGCCTTTTTGTTTTTGTACTTCATTCCACTATAAATTAAATCATAGGCTTTAATAAAATCAGACGTATCAACTTGTCCTGCCACCTTCAACAATTTGTACACATACACTTCCAGGTCTGTCTGTCCATGCACCCCTTTAAAGTTGTTCTATTTAATTTTGTCTCCTCTTACTTTTCCTGTCTTCACTACACCAGTGTATTTCCTCCCAAAGTTTGTTGCCATTCTCATTGTTTACAATATTTGAGTTTTGTCTCTTCGATAAATTTTCTCAGATCCAGGTGAGTAACATATTTATCAAGAGCAGTGATTTCAATACTGTCTTCTGAGGAATATAACCAAATGCTTTCTTTCTAACAGCCATTCTTCTCTATTCTCTCATTTATATCCCTTAGCCAATTTTGGATCCTTTGCTTTAAATCTTGTCTACAAATCTGTTATGTGTTTACTTTATCAATTTTTGCTTTGAAAGTTTCTTTCCACAACACTGCACTACTCATTAGATTTCTCGGTTATTTAAAAAAACTCAGACTTGGTCAAACACAGTTTGCCTTTTATACAGCTGTCATTTTTTTCATTAATTAGCCCCTGATTTTCTAAGTGCAATTGTACTTGTTCTGGGTTATTGTCTCAAAGATATCACAAACAACAGTAGTCTGCCAAGCCTGGAGTTGCCAGGATTGTGTCTTTCCGAATTTATTTTAAACAGATGTATATCTTGTGCAGTCCTGTAGTCCTCTGGCATTCCTCCAAAATCCATGGAGGATTGGAAGACTGTAGCCACAGCCAATGCACTTCCACCCTTACTTGCCCCTGTAACCCAGGACCTGATGGCATTTCTGCTTTAATGTCTGCCAATGTCTTTTAACTGTCTCTTTATCTGATTCTGACAAAGGATTCTGGGTAATACAAGATGGAGGATGGGAAAAAGTTAAGGCTGTAAGAGCTGCTCCACTTTTAAGGTATTTTCAGTGTTGGAGCTGATTTCCTTGAATTTTTGGAGCAGTAATTAACTGTTTTATACACTGTTGCGTTGTTTTGGAACTTCGGGGAAAGAAAAGAGATAAAAACAACAGCATGTTAAAAAAAGGAGGACGAGAGAGCAAGCAGGGAGCAGGTGGGACCTGAAGAAAGTGGAGCTGTAAACCTGCACAGCTCTGTGACCCAGCAGTAAACCTTTACAGCTAACTGCCTCTGCTGTTTAGTTTCAAGTATGTCTGGACATCCGAGTTAGTTCTAAGAAAAAAAAAACTGTGAAATTCACAGCTGACTTTGGAGAAGCCTGTGTGGGGGAGCTTACAGCCCAGGAGCAACTAAGTGACCTTTTAAAAGTGTAACCTTACTTAAAGTTTTTGAGATGATTTGTAGCTCGGGTTGTGGGTGAGATTGTAGGCTTGCTTGCTGAGCCAGTGTTTCTGATTCCAGATGTTACAGACATCACCCTGCTAAGTAACATCATCAGCATGCCTCCGGTGAAGCGTTGGTGTTCTGTCCCGCTTGTTATTTATATGCCTCAGTTTGCTGGGGTGGTTGGCATTACTTCCGGTTCTGTTTCTCAGTGATTTGTATATTGGGTCCAGTTCACTGTGTTCCTTGATGGAGTTCCGGTTGGAATACCAGGCCTCTAGGAATTCCCTGGCATGTCTCTGTTTGGCTTGTGCTATCATGGATGTGTTGCCCCAGTCAATTAGTGTCCTTCTTAGTCCATGTGTATTGAGACCAGTGAGAATTGGGCATGTGTCTTGGTGGCTAGTTGGTGTTCATGTATCCTTATTGTCAGTTTTCTTCCCATGTGTCCTATGTAATGTTTCTCACAATCCCTGCATGGTATTTTGTATATTACGTTTCATTGGTTGTGGGTATGGGGTGCTTTATGTTCGTCAGTAGCTGACACAGGGTGGTTGTTGGTTTGTGGGCTGCCCTGATACCTGAGGGCTGAGTAGTTTTGTGGTCATCTCTGATATGTCTCTGATGTACGGTACGGTGACTATTGCGTCTGGCTGTGTTGTGTCCTCTTGTTGTGGTCTGTAGTGGAGGTAACGGCAGATTGTGCTTTTTGGGTATCCATTCCTTTTGAAAACTCCATATAAGTGCTCCTGTTCTGCTTTGCGTAGTTCCGGGTTGCTGCAGGGTGTTGTGGCTCATTTGAATAATGTTCTGACGCAACTCCGTTTATGGGTGTTGAGGTGGTAGCTGGTGTAATTGAGTATCTGGTCTGTATGTGTGGTCTTCCTGTATATGCTAGTCTGGAGTTCCCCGTTGTTCTTACATTCTATCGAAGCATATAAATAACAAGTGGGACAGAACACCAACGCTTCACCAGAGGTGCACAACGTTACCTAGCAGGGTGATGAAACATCTGCAGCCAAACCCAATGGCTCGGCGAGCAAGTCTACAACCTCGTGTAACCTTACTGTTTGTTTTCTGTAAATTTACAATAGTGAATGGGGTTTTTTTGAATATATGTTTTATTGAGATTTGTCTCTTGAGTAAGCTTTAAAAATATAAAACATAGGTACTAAGTTATCGTAGAGCAGTGTTTTTAGAGCAGTAAGATTTTCTGGGTCTGTAGATTGTCAAGGTGCAAAGATGGCCTTTAGTAAAGTGATGTGCTCTTCTTGTCGGATATGAGAGATTAGGGACAGTTTCCATGTTACTGATGATTATGTTTGCGGGAAGTGTGTTTGGTTGCGAATCCTATTGGATTGCATGGCTCGGTTGGAGCAGCAGTTAGAGGCAAAGAGTAAGTTACAGGGGCTAGGGGCTGTGATGGATGCCACTTTCAGGAATGGAGAAAAACCGCAAATACAGTCAGGTAGATGGGTTACCTCCAGGAAGGGTAAGAGGGGTAGGCAGGTAGTGCAGGAATCTCCTGTGGCTGTTCCCATCTCCAACGAGGATGCTGTTTTGGAAAATGTAAGGGGTGATGGACTGTCAGGAAATGTAGTACCAACAGCCAGGTTTCTGGTACCGAGACTAGCTCTAATGTAACAAGGGGTACATTTGGTTCCAAGCAATTAATTACAATAGGGGACTCTCTAGTCAGAGGGACAGACAGATGTTTCTGCAGCCAACAGCGAGACATCAGAATGGTGTGTTGCCTCCCTGGTGCTAGGATCAAGGATATCTCGGAGAGGGTGCAGAATATTCTCAAAGGGGAGAGGGACCAACAAGAGGTCGTTGTACACATTGCAACTAATGACATAGGAAGAGAAGAGGATAAGGTTCTGAGGAGAGAATGTAGGAAATTAGCAGGAGTTTAAAAAGTAGGTCCTTGAGGATAGTAGTATCTTGATTACTCCCAGTGCCATGAGCTAGTGAGGGTAGGAATAAGAGGATAGAGCAGATGAGTGCATGGCTGAGGAGCTGGTGTAGAGGAGAAGTCACAGTTTTCGATCATTGGAATCTCTTCTTGGGCAGAAGTGACCTGTATAAGAAGGACGGATTGCACCTAAATTGGAAGGGAACTAATATACTGGTGGGGAGATTTGCTAGAGCTGCTCGGGAGGATTTAAACTGGGTAATGGGGGGTGTGTTGTTCCAAGGGAGATAGTGAGATAACAGATCAGTCTGTCACCGATGCAGTTGGGAAAAGGAGCAAGTCAAACAGTCAAGGCAGGCAGGAACAAAGCAGGGAACAAGGGAGGACTGATAAATTAAACTGCATTTATTTCAATGCAAGAGGCCTAACAGGTAAGGCAGATGAACTTAGGGCATGGTTGGGAACATGGGACTGGGATTTCATAATGATTACAGAGATATGGTTCAGGAACGGACAGGACTGGCTGCTTAATGCTCCATAATATAAATGCAATAAGAAGGATAGAAAGGGGGGCAAGAGAGGAGGGGGAGTGACATTTTTGATAAGGGATAACATTACGGCAGTACTTAGGGAGGATGTTCCTGGATGTACGTCCAGGGAAGTTATTTGAGTGGAACTAAGAATTAAAAAAGGGATGAACACCTTAATGGGATCATACTGTAGACGCCTCCCCCCGCCCTAGACCCCCACCCCCCCTAACCATAGTCAGCAGGAAATTGAGAAACAAATTTGTAAGGAGATCTCAGTTATGTGTAAGAATATAAAGTGTGGTTATGGATTTTAACTTTCCAAACATAAACGCAGACTGCCATAGTGTTAAGGGCTTGGATGGAAAGGAATTTAAGGTTGTAGAAAAAAACTTTCTGCTACAGTATGTGGATGTACCTACTAGAAAAAGAGCAAAATTTTGACCTATTGTTGGGAAATAAGGCAGGGCAGGTGACTGAGGTGTCAGTGTGGGGGAGCACTTTGGGGTCAGTGACCATAATTCTATTAGTTTCAAAATAGTGATGGGAAGTTATAGACCAGATCTAAAAGTTAAAGTTCTAAATTGGAGGAAGGCCAATATTGACAGTATTTGGAAAGAACTTTCAAAAGTTGATTGGGGGCAGATATTTGCAGGTAAAGAGACAGCTGGAAAGTGTGAAGCCTTCAAAAATAAGACAACAAGAGTCCAGAGACAGTATGTTCCTGTTAGGATGAAGGGTAAGGCTGGTAGGTGTAGGGAATGCTGGAATGACTAGAGAAATTGAGGTTTTGGTCAAGAAAAAGAAGGAAGTATATGTCAGATACAGACAGCAAAAATTGAGTGATTCCCTAGAAGAGTATAAAGGCAGTAGGAGTATACTTAAGAAGGAAATCAGGAAGGGCAAAAAGAAGACTCGATTAGCTTAGGCAAGTTGGGTTAAGGAGAATCCAAAGGGATTCCACAAATACATTAACGACAAAAGGGTAACTAGGGAGAGAATACGGCCCCTTTAAGATCACCCGGGCCGTCTATGTGTGGAACTGCAGGAAATACTAAACGAGTATTTTGCATCAGTGTTTACTGTGGAGAAAGATATGGAAGCTAGAGAACTTGGGGAAATAAATAGTGACATCTTGAAAAATGTCCATATTACAGAGTAGGATGTGCTGAATGTTTTAAAACACATAAAGGTGTATAAATCTTCGGTATCTGATCAGATGTACCCTAGAACGTTGTGGGAAGCAAGGGGAATGATTGTTAGGCTGCTTGCTGAGATATTTGTATCATCGACAACCACAGGTGAAGTACTGGTTGGCTAATGTGGGGCCACTATTTAAAAAAGGTGGTAAGGAAAAGCCAGGGAACTATAGACCAGTGAGCCTGATATCAGTGGTGGGTAAGTTGTTGGAGGGGATCCTGAGGGACAGGATTTACATGCATTTGGAAAGGCAAGGACTGATTAGGAACAGTCAGCATTGCTTTGTGTGTGAGAAATCATGTCTCACTAACTTAACTGAGTTTTTTGAAGTAACGAAGAGGATTGATGAAGGTAGAGGGGTGGACGTGATCTTTACGTACTTCAGTAAGGTGTTCGACAGGGTTCCACATGGTAAACTGATTACCAAGGTTAGATCACATGGAATACAGGAAGAACTAGCCATTTGGATTCATAACTGGCTGGAAGGTAGAAGACAGAGGGTAGTGGTGGAGGGTTGCTTTTCAGACTGGAGGCCTGTGACCAACAGTGTGCCACAAGAATTGGTGCTGGGTCCACTGCTTTTCATCATTTAGATAAGTAGCTTGGATGTGAACATAGGAGGTATGATTAGTGAGTTTGCAGATGACACTAAAATTGGTGGTGTAGTGGACAGCGAATAAGGTTACCTCAGAGTACAATGGGACCTTGATCAGACGATCTGATAGTCCCAGGAGTGGCAGATGGAGCTTAATTTGGCTAAATGTGGGGTGCTGCATTTTGGAAAGGCGAATGAAGGCAGGACTCGTACACGTGATGGTAAGGTCTTGGGGAATGTTGCTGAATAAAGAGAACTTGAAGTGCAGGTTCATAGTTCCTTGAAAGTGGAGTTGCAAGTTCACAGGATAGTGAAGACAATATTTGATATGCTTCCCTTTATTGGTCATGGCACTGAGTATATAAGTTGAGAGGTCATGTTGCGGCTGTAAAGGACACTGGTTAGGCCATTTTTGAAAAACTGCATTCATTCCTGGTCTCTCTGCTATAAGAAGGATGTTGTGAAAGTTGAAAGGGTTTAGAAAAGATTTACAAGGATGTTGCCAAGGTTGGAGGGTTTGAGCTATCGGGAGAGGCTGAATATGCTGGGGCTATTTTCCCTGTAGCATTGGAGGCTGACGGTGGACCTTATAGAGATTTATAAAATCATGAGGGGCATAGATAGGGTCAATAGCCGAGGTCTTTTCTCCAGGGCAGCGGAGTCCAAAAATAGAGGGCATAGTTAAGGTGAGAGGGGAAATATATAAAAGGGACCTAAGGGGCAACTTTTTCACGCAGAGGGTGGTGCGTGTATGGAATGAGCTGCCAGAGGAAGTCGTTGAGGCTGGTACAATTACAATGTATAAAAGGCATTTGGGTGGGTATATGAATAGAAGGATTTAGAGAGATATGGGCCAAATGTTGGCAAATGGGACTACATTAACTTAGGATATCTGGTTGGCATGGACAAGTTGGACCGAAGAGTCTGTTTCCATGCTGTACAGCGCAATGACTCTATTTGATGCTATTTTATTGCTGTGACTCCTCATTGATTGCTTCATTTCATACCACATCTATGTCTTCTGCCTCGATGACATGATCTTCCTTTTGTACCTAATTTATGAAAAGGCTCACTTGCATCAGAGACAGTATTGCTAAGAATCATTACTTTGCTGCCTGGGATGAGAGAGTCCTTGGCTGAATAAATTGTACCTGTATTTTTTGGCGTTCAGAAGAATAATCAGTGATCTCATTGAAAATATGAGAATCGGAAAGATTTTGATAGGGTTGACATTAAGAGGTGATTTCCCTGGTTGGAGAGTCTAAAACACAGGGCCACAGTCTCAAAATATGGAGCTGATCATTTAGGACTCTTCACTTAAGGGTTTGAATCTTTGGCTTTTTCTACTCGGAGCGTTGTGGAAGCTACATCACTGAATATATTAAAGGCTGAGACCAACATTCTTAAGAAATCAAGGCTGTGGGGAGTGGCCTGGAAAGAGGAGCTGAGGCAGGAGATCATCCGTGATTGCAATGGATGATAGAGGAGGCTCAGGGGGCCTAATAGTCTACTCCTGCTACCAATTATTTTCTTTATTCTTGTCTACAAAGCAGTTTGGTCATCTTGAGATCAAGAAAAGCGCAAGGCTTCATTTTTAAGTTTAGTACAAGAAGAATTTTCAGATGTTATACTATTGTTATAGGTTACTAATATCACAAGATGCTATTGTCATTATTGAGATTTTTAACTTTTTTAATTGAGAAAATATTGTCCTTTTTTTTCAAGTATCCCGATCAGAACAAACACCAAGGCCAGAACCAGCAACGGGGTAAGAAACATAGTGCAAAATATAGTCAATAATGTAAACAAAAACCTTAAATGTTCTCCCCCTTGAGTTGACCAGCTATGAGAACATTAAGTGTGTGTGTATGTACACTATTGGTTTGAGCTGCTACATTTATGGACTTGCTAAGTACAGGAAATAATTTATTGATCTTTAATAATATGCTTCTAACCTCTTTCAGGAATATGGCTGCCACTCATCATTCACTTTCACAACTTCAACCAGGTTTGTATGAAAGAGATTCTGAGTTCCATCCCCAGGGCAGTCCATGAGTTAGTTAGTGATGGCAGATCGTCAAGATTATTCACAGGCAAAAAAGTATCTGATGTGTCTTTAACTCTGCTTGCATCTTGTCCTCTCACATCTTCTGTCACATTCACCCCACCTTCACTTTTTGTCTGTCTTTCTCGTATTGTTTCTATTTCATTTTATTTTTCTCCTTGTTGCCTTGATGTCTCTTGCTCTATGTCTTTTGCCTTTCTTTCCTCATACTTGCTCCCGTTTTGAAAGTCTGTCCTTTGCCACATTTTCTCTGCATGCCTTATGCCTGTCATACTTGCCAAAAACTTTATCCTGATCCTTCAAGTATAACTGCAGTGTTGGTGAGCCTAGACAATCAGAGGTGGAATGTCACTTAAATAAGGAGCCGTTCCATACAATTTACACACGTCGCTCTGCAGTTTAGAAGTGAGAGAGAATCTAGGGAATTACTAGAATCTAAAACAAGGATGTGCAAACTTTCTGCATGAGGGACCACATTGCTTTCTCAATTTTCTTTCTCAATCAATGGGCAAATTTTGGAAAGATAAGATTTGGCACAACATTCTTCATGTATTAAAAAAATTAAGATAAATAAAATGATCATTTAAGAAAACTACCAAGCCGGAAAGCTAACCAATAATGCTTTTTCAATTCTGTTCTTCTGTTCTGTTCTTCAATTCTGTTCGGAAGCAGAACTAGAGAGAGAGAGAGAGAGAGACAGATGAGACCCCAAAGCCCTGATCACCAGGGCTGAGCTAGTACTTTAGGTTGAACAATCATTGACCTCACCTTCTCCCCTGGTGGGACACACTTTGTACTGGGCTTGGCAGAATTCATACAAACATTCGGGGCACCCTTTGAAGCAGATTGCCTTTGAGTATGGGTTTTCCTTTTCTCCCAGGCTATTTTGTGGAGAATGGTGGGTGCATGTGGCCGGTTCACTCTCAGACTCGGGGTCTCATTTACTCTTGCTCACTTCCACATAAACTCTCTCCTTCCCTCCCTCCCGCACTGACTCCCTCTCCCTAGGTTTGTGAGGTTTGACCATTTTACTGATGTGGGAATGGAAGTGAAGATGTGGAGATTCTTCCTTCGTAGGTGACACTTCATATGTCCCAGGCAGAAGGGTGGGTGCTGTGACCTCCCTGGCCAGGTCTGTGCTGCTATCTCATGCACCTTCAGGGAGATGCACGTGTGAGGGATGGTAAGAGAGAGTTTGGCCATAAGTGGAGAAAGAATGGACCCAATGGGAACCAAGGAGCAATCCCACTGCTGCTCCTCCTCCAATCACAGTGAACCCAACAGCAGCAAATGCAGGAGAGTATTGGCCTGTGATTGGGGCGAACAGATCTACAGTAAATTTCAGATCCACTCTCCTGTCCCTGTTTGTATCTCAGACCAGCCCGGCAGGTCACAAACACCACCTCCTGGGGACTACCACCTACCTCCTGGCATGCCAGTTGGGCAGGCGTGCTCTGAAATAGTTAAGGATTGGGCGATTCAAGATATCTTACAGTGCTGTTTGTAAACCATCAGCAGGAATTTCTACAACAGGTCATGTCTGACTAACTGAGCTTGAAGATTCTTCAAGAGGTGTTTGAAGTAGCGGGAAGGGCAGTGGATGTTATTTGAGGGGTAGATTGTGCCTCACAAACCTTATTGAATTCTTTGAAGAGGTGACCAAACACGTGGATGAAGGTAGAGCAGTGGATATGGTATACATGGATTTAAGTAAGGCGTTTGATAAGGTTCCCCATGGTAGGCTCATGCAGAAGGTAAGGAGGCATGAGATAGGGGGAAATGTGGCAGACTGGATTCAGAATTGGCTGACCCTTAGAAGACAAAGGGTGGTACTGTACGGAAAATATTCAACATGGTGCTCAGTTACGAGTGGTGTACCACAAGGATCTGTTCTGGGTCGTCTTCCATTTGTGATTTTTGTAAATGATTTGGATGTAGAAGTGGAAGGGTGGATTAGTAAGTTCGCAGATGATATGAAGGTAGGTTGAGTTGTGGATAGTGCGGAGGGCCGTTCTAGGTTACAAAGGGACACTGATGGAATGCAGAGCTAGGCTGAGAAGTGGCAGATGGAGTTTAACCCTGAAAAGTGTGAGGTGATTCATTTTGGAAAGACAAATTTGAAAACAGAATACAGGGTTACCGGAAAGATTCTTGCCAGTGTGGAGGAGCAGAGGGATCTTGGGGTTCATGTTCACAGTTCCCTGAAAGCTGCCACCCGGGTGGGTAGAGTTGTTAAGAAGGCGTATGGTGTGTTAGCTTTCATTAATAGAGGGATCGAGTTCAAGAGCCATGAAGTTATGCTCCAGCTAGACAAAAGCCTGGTTTGGCCACATCTGGAGTATTGTGTCCAGTTCTGGTCGCCTCATTACAGGAAAGACGTGGAAGCGTTGGAAAAGGTGCAGAGGAGATTTACCAGGATGTTGCCTGGAATGGAGGGAAGGTCTTACGAGGAAAGGTTGAGAGAGCTAGGGCTTTTCTGTTCAGAACGACGAAGGATGGGAGGTGACTTGATGGAGGTGTACAAAATGATCAGAGGTATAAATAGAGTGGACAGCCAGAGACTTTTTCCTAGGGTGGAGGTAGCCATTACGAGGGGGCACAGTTTTAAAGTGAGTGGAGGTAGATATAGGGGAGACGTCAGAGGTAGGTCCTTTACTCAAGAATGGTAGGGGCGTGGAATGCATTGCCGGAGAAGGTAGTGGAGTTGGCCTCATTAGGGGCATTTAAGCGGCTATTAGATAGGCATATGGATAATAGTATAAGGTAGGGGTGGAGATTAGATAGACCTTAGGTTTAGGGTAACAACATCGTGGGACGAAGGGCCTGTACTGTGCTGTACTGTTCTATGTTCTACACATTGCGGGAAATTATTCAATAAAGATCCTCATACATAGTAGTCCTCATGATCCTGTCAGTTAAAGTTGGAGCTCATAGAATTGAAGGTAAATTATTAATCTGGTTTGGAAATTGACTGAGTGGCAGGAGACAGAGTCAGGATCATGAGCAGGCAACTCGCATTGGGCAGCAGTGACTGGTAGTGCTGGATTTCTGTTGGGGCTTCTGTTATTCGATGTATTTGTCAACTAATTCACCGATGGGATGAGAAAAACATATTCAAGTTTTCTATGACTTGAAGAAAGATGACAGTATGGATAGAAGCATAAACTTATAAGGGGCTATTGATAGATTAAGTGAATGGGCAAATCAGTGGTAATTCTACATAGGCAAGTTTGAGGCGATTCTGTTTGGAGATGTACAGGATACTTTCTAAAAGGCTGAGAGAGTCCACAAACATGGATCATCAAAATTTCATGGATGGGTGCAGAAAATAGCCAAAAATCCTAATTCAATACTAGTCTTTACATTGGGAGGATTAGAATACAAGGGGTTAGTACAAGTCATATCACAACAATGCAAAGCCTTTGTTTGGCCACACCTGGAGAACTGTGAGTTGTCCTGGGTATCATGTCTTAGGTATATTGGCCTTAAAGAGAATGCAGATAAGATTTACACAAACTAGGGTTGTATTCCTGGAGTTTAAAAAGTTGATGGGTGATTTGAAAGAAATTTTTAAACTGAGGGGAAGAGATTGACCAGACAGAGACAGTATTTCCACTAACTGAAGAGACCAGGCTCAGAAAACTTGGTGTAGAATTATAGCCAGATCTTACTGAATTGGAAAGTGCTTCCACACGCAAAAGGTGGTAGAAGTCTTTGCAAACAGTCTTTGCAAACAGCACTTGATGATGGGTCGGTTGTTAATTTAAGATTGAGATCGATAGATTTCTGAATTGTGGAACAGGCTTAATGGGCTGAATCATTTCTTCCTGTTCCTATAAAGAAACAAGAGTCAACACTTCATTAGCCCATCTTTTGCATATCTCCTTTAAGACATCTTCAGAGCTGTCATTCCTAATTGGTGACTTTCTAGAGGTGAGTATTGTGCTGATGTTCTACATGGTCAAATCCCCCACCAGTGCTTAATACTGACAGTTGAGTGTGAAAGATGGGAAAATTAACAAGCAGTGGGGAGAAGTCATTACCTAGGGAACTGGAGTACAGCAACCCTTCAGGAAAGGGTTTAAGAAAAGTTGAGGCTGGGAACAGAAAACAAAAAGTCCTGATATTTGTGTGCCCATTTATCTGGAATTTACCTGTCTGTGCAACACTTGATATGTAACTTTTCACTGGCTTTGAAACTAATCTTCGCTTCTGTGCAGTTCTAAAGAAACAGGAAAGCAAAAATCTACTACTTAGAGTAAAAGTGTGTACTGTGCATGTGCCAATTATGACATTTTCTGGGAGCACATATGGACGGGTGGCAGGACTTCACTGCTTTAACACTTGCAGTGCCATATTAAACTCCACTCTCTTTTCTAACAGCAGCAGGCAGCCCACCAAGCTACAGCAACCTAGCTATTGGTAAGTAAATGATTTCTGGAGTCCTGTAGCAGAGTGCAAGTGAGGGCAAGTAATTGGTAACCATAGTGAATCATAACTTTAACTCTGAATGTCGATCATATCACTTTTGTTTCCAAATCCAGTAAAAGATTTAGAGGAGTTCATTGTTAAACCGTTCAAAGCACTGGCTAGATCCAACTCAACACCAGGCAAATCCACCCCGAGAGCCAAAAAAGTTGGAAATCACAGTGGGTCAGGCAGCATACGTGGAGAGAGAGCAAACTAACCATCGGGACATGGGGGAGGGGAAGGGGATTCTGAAATAAATAGGGAGAGAGGGGGAGGCGGATAGCAGATGGATAGAGGAGAGGATAGGTGGAGAGGAGACAACCAGGTCAAAGAGGCAGGGTTGGAGCCAGTAAAGGTGAGTGTAGGTGGGGAGTTAGGAAGGGGATAGGTTGGTCCAGGGAGGACGGACAGGTCAAGGAGGCGGGATGAGGTTAGTGGGTAGGAGATGGGGGTGGGGCTTGAGGTGGGAGGAATGGTTAGGGAGGTGGGGATGAGCTGGGCTGGTTTTGGGATGCGGTCGGGGGAGAGGAGATTTTGAAGCTTGTGAAGTCCACATTGATACCCTTGGGCTGCAGGGCTCCCAAGCGAAATATGAGATGCTGTTCCTTCCACCCTAACCTTAAGTTCACCTGGACAATCTCTCATACCTCTCTCTCCTTCCTGAACCTCCACATCATGGTCAAAGTACAACATAGGACCTACTAGAAAAGCTGCATCTGAGAAGTTATAGAGAAATGCAAGATAGTAAATGGTAAAGAATGTTTCTTTAAATTATAGATTGAGTGTAGGACAAGGGCACACAGCAAGAGGTAATCTTACTTACATACAGACTTCTTTTAACCCAGGAAGATTACTGTCAGGTTTACTGGATACAAAGTAGCTTAGATCATTCTGTCTGTATGACTAGTTCCCAGTTCAACCATCTCTGATCTTGAGGCCACCCAAGATTCACATTTAAGAGGTAATTTGTTGTCTGTCCCTGAACCGAGTGGCTTGCAAGAGACGACCACATTGCTGTGGGTCTGAAGTTATATGTAGATATAAAGTCTGCAGGTTTCCCTTTTAAAGTACATTGGTAAACCAGATGGGCCTTTTCAACAATGGACAGTAGTTTCATGGTCACCATCATTGAGACTAGCTTCTAGTTCTAGATTTTATTGTTTTCAGTATGACCAGTTGCCATGGTGAGATTTGAAAATGTGTCTGCAAAGCATTAGCTCGAGCCACTGGATTCCTAGTCCAGAGATATTACCATGTTTTCTTGTAATGTTTCATGGGATGTGGGGATTGCTGGCTTGGCCAGCCCTTGCACACCATTACTAATTATCTTTGAGGAGTTGGTGCTGAGTTGCCTTTCTAACTGCTGCAGTCCTTGGACTCGGCAGGGATTTCCACGATGTTGCCAGGGAGGGAGTTCCAGATTTTGATCCAGTGATACTGAAGGATTGGCAGGCAATACAGTTCCATGTCAGTATAGTGAGTGGCTGATGGAGGGGAACATTACTGTCGAAGTGCAAATTTGTTTATTTTTTACCTGAATCTTTGGCAGATTATTGCCAAGCAGTGCCCTTGCTGCAGGCCATTATATGCTGTTGCTAGTTCTGTAGATCTTCAGATTGTTCTGATGTAGTTTCTGAGCATCCTGATAGAATGCTGGTTGGCAGAGCGCCATCTGTCAAAACTACCACAATAATGTAACAAGTTCTGTTCTCTTCCAGCAAACCAATATGAACATGAGCAGAATTACATGTAAGTCACAGTTTACATTCTGTCTGATATAAACTGGTCTGAATTTCTTTAGAGGTGTAGCATTGAAAAAGAGGCAGCACTAGCTTAATTTACACTGGAATCCCAGTTACAGAGACAGCACTTGTTCAGCTTACGCCGTTTCTTTGGATTTAATTCCATTTGTTCACAATTATAGTTTATTTGTTTAGGAGTGGTTTGAGTCTAATTCCTGCCATTTATTATATTTGGCAGAAATCCTTTAGCTGCAGAATATTATTGCTTCCCTGCGGAATATCTCAAACCTCCTCATGGTAAGTTCCAGCCGATATTAACTCAGATCTCACTGTGTGTTAGATCTATTATTTTGAGACCGTAATTGTAATTGAGGCCATAGAGAGTCATAGAGTCACGCAGCACAGAAACAGGCCCTTTGGCCCTACTCATCCATGCTGACCAGGTTTCCTAAACTGAACCAGTCCCATTTGTCTGTGTTTGGCCCACAGCCCTCTAAACAATTCCTCTCCATATGCCTGTCCAAATGTCTTTTAAATGTTATAATCATAAGCGTGTCTACCACTTCCTCTGGCAGCTTGTTCCATATACACAGCATCCTCTGTGTGAAAAAAGTTGTCCCTCGGGTCCTTTTTAAATCTTTCCCCTCTCACGTTAAACCTGTGCCCTCCAGTTTTGGACCTTGAGGAACAGACCTTGGCTATTAACTTTATCTATGCCCCACATGATTTTATAAATGTCTATAAGGTCATCCCTCACCTCCTATGCTCCAGGGATAAAAGTCCCAACCTATCGAGTCTCTCTTTATAACTCAAACCTTCCAGTCTTGGTGACATTCTTGTAAATCTTTTTAGCACCCTTTCCATTTTAATAACATCCTTCCTAAAGCAGGGTGACCAGAATTCTACACAATATTCCAAATGTGCCTGAACCAATGTCTTGTACAGTTGTAACATGACGACCCAACTCCTATACTCAGTGTTGTAAATGACGAAGGCAAGTGTGCCAGATGCCTTCTTCACCACTCTGTCTACCTGTAATGCGACTTTCAAGGAACAATGTACCTGCACCCTTAGGTCTCCCTGTTTGACAACAGTCCCCAGGGCTCTACCATTAACCGTGTAAGTCCTGCCCTGGTTTGACTTACCAAAATGCAAACCTTGCATTTATCTGAATTTAACTCCATCTACCATTCCTCAGCCCACTGGCCCAGTTGATCAAGATCCCTGTAATCTTAGATAACCATATTCACTGTCCACTCTTCCAACCTAACGGGGGAAAGGCAATACCCTGTACACTTCTGATCCAAGTCCTAAAATTTGATCCCAGTTCTGTTTCAGTTGTGGATCCTTAAACTAGTCTCTGTGCCTGTGGGCTAGGAGGAGATGGTAATTAGAGGATTCCTGCTGCTGACTGTCTTTGGCTTTGGAACATGTGTTGAAACCTCCTGGAATATGTCCAGTTCATTTGAACAGTGGAACCATGTGCCCAGGGCAAGCCATTTGGCCCATGGGATCCAGGCTAGGCATCTCTAAAGCAGTCCGATCAATGCCATTCTCTTTCCTCCCTATATACCCATAATCTTGCAAGCTATTCAGTGAAATAGCCATGATTTATGTTCGAAACATTTTTAAACATGGTCACCTCGCCTCAGATGTCTAAAGTAGGTTATTCCCATAAAAAGTACCGATTTGAAAAGCATGTTTTCATAACTTGACTGCAATTCCACTAGTTGTTTCAGCAGGTATCAACTTGTTCTGATCAATTCTGTATCTGGCCATTAGATGGAGCTCTAAGCACAAAGATTAGTATAGTGCAGGCGATAGCACTGCTGGATACAAGAGGAACTGACCTCTACATTAGATCAACAAACTGCCCCGTTCCACCTGAACATAATCTTTCAATAAGCATAATTCTTCCAGATGGATACTTTATAGATGGAATTAAATCAATGCAGACCTTTAAACAATTCATATTGACTTAGATTTTAAAAGTGCTACATCATGTAAACCTTGGATATAGATTTGCCAACTTCTCAGAATCATGGAGCGAGACCACTCAGCCCACCTGCTAGTGCTGGCTGTTTGACAGAGCTCTCTGATTAGATTCATTCCCCCGTATCCTGCATTTTGACAAATGCACTCTGCAGAATATGAATCTGTGAGATCCTCCCTGGTATAGAATATCCCACACTCAACACAGTGTAGCTGATAAAGATGGGGCTAAGGTTCAGATTTGGGATTCAGACCTCAGAGACTTGAACAGTGTTGGTCCTCTTCTGTCCTACCCTTGTTAGTATGACCTTGTTTCCAATCTTGGTGCTGAAGTCCAGTGTAGTTGTGAAACTGAATGACTGCATGTTCTTTGGGTTTTCTGTGATATAACGTGACCTTGTTTTATTTTTTCCTGAAGATGATGATTCAACTTCATATGAAAATGTGGAGATCAGGAAAACAGAGAGTCGTACATCTGGTAGGTGCAGCTTGTGGACATTGTCAATATTAGGAACAGTTTTGAATGTTGCTGCTCACGGTATTTTGTCTGATTGCAGTAGAGTCAGGTGGGAGTTATGAGAACTGTGAATACGCTGTGAAATGGAAGCTTCAGAAGAAACCAGAAGGTAAGGTTATTGTTCTAGCGAACCAATGAAATAACACAGAAATGTCGAGATTTATTTTAAGAATAAGATCAGCAGTGATAGCAAGAGAGGACTAGAGTCAGTGTACAGCTCAAACAAGCTCCCTACAAATTCTGCAAACATTTCTCAGAAATTAGCAAAACAAGTTTCACTCAAGAGTCGAACAAAAGGACATTGAAAAGCTAAGGTCTGGGACGGGCACTGAGTGAAAGACTGTCTCTGACCTCACCCCTGCTCTATAAGCACATTTGAGTAGCGATTTGAGAGATTGAGCTGGGCAGCTACACAGGAGAGTGTTTGTACATTACTCCCCAGCCAATGAGCTGGGAATAAAGATGGTTGTTTGACAGCGAGAACACGGGTAGACAATGATATGTTGGTGTAGAATTAGGCCGTTTCATCCCATTAAGTCTGCTCTGCCGTTTGATCATAGCTGATATAGTTCTAGCCCCATTCTGAAGCAGTCCGTGTTCAAATGCAACAAGATCTGACAGTATCCAGACTTGGGCTGACCAGTGCCAATTAATATTCATGCAAAAAATGCCCAGCTATATCTATCACCAATGAGAGACTATCTAACCACTGCCCCTTGACATTCAGTGATGGTAACACCACTGAATCCTCCACTATCAACATCCAGGCCATTATCGTTGACCAGAAACTCAACTGGACTCTCCACATAAACACTGGCTACAAAAACAGGTCAGAAGCTAAGAATACTACAGTGCGTAACTCATCTCCTGATTCCCAAAACCTGTTTGCCATCTACAAGTCAGAAGTCAGGAGTGTGATGGAATACTTCCCACTTGCCTGATGGGTACAACTCCAACAACACTCAAGAAACTTTATGCCATCCAGGACAAAGCAGCCTGCTTGACTGACGTACATCCACGAGCATCCACTCCCCCATCACCAAATGCTCAGTAGCAACAATGTGTACTATCTACAAAGGTACACCAGAAATTCATCAAAAAATCCTCAGATGGCACCTTCTAAAACAGTACTTCCATCTAGAAGGACAAGCACAGCAGATACATGGGAACGTACCACCACCAAGTTTCCCTCCCAAGTCACTTACTGTTCTGACTTGGAAATATATTGCCACTCCTTCACTGTCAAAATCCTGAAATTCCCTCCTGAAGAACATTGAGGGTCTAACTACTGTATGTGGACTGCAGCAGTTCAAGAAGGCAGAACACCACCACCTTCTCAAGGGCAGCTCGGGATGGGCAATAAATGCTGACCATTCAACTTCTCCACATCTCACAAATGAATTTTAAGAAAAATTGTCTTGCCTTCTCCCTGTAACCTTTGATCCTCTTACTAATCAAGAACCTATCTATCTCTGTCTTAAACATACAGAATGACTTAGCCTCAACAGCCTTCTGTGGCAATGAGTTCCACAGATTCACCACCCTTTAGCTGAAGAAATTCCTCCTCATCTCAGTTCTAATTGAAACTTATAGGATACTGAAATTCCTGGATAGAGTCTATGTGCAGAAGATGTTTCCGCCAGTAAGGGAGACCAGGATACGAGGGCACCGCCTCATGTCAGTTCTAAAAGCCTTCACTCCGAGTCTGTGCCCTCGAATCCTACTAGTGGAAACATCTTCTTCACATCCACTCTATCAAGGCGTCTCAGTATCCTGTAAGTTTCAATCAGATTTCCCCCATCATCCTTCTCAACTCCATCGGGTACAAACTCAGGAGTTGTCAACGCTCCTCATAAGACAAGCCCTTCATCCCCTTCATCATTTTTGAATATGTTCTCTAGACCTCCCCCAAGGTCAGCACATCTTTCTGTAGATACAGGGCCCAAAACTGCTCACAATATTCCAAATGTGATCTGATCAGAGCCCTATACAACCTCAGCAGTACATAACTGCAGTTATATTCTAGCTCTTTCAAAATGAATGCTAAAATCTGTACTGAAGCCATTTTGAGATTTTCTAACACTGGCACATCTCACATTGAGTGTGTTTTTGGTTTGCATGCTATGAAAAGGATTTAGAAAAGATGCAATGTCAGGCAAAGGAATGATCCCAATTGGAAAAAAGGACTGATTTGAAGAAACATTTCAAATCCCACAAGCCCTTTGGTCTGAAAAGGAGTTTGAGGAGACCTCATTGAGGTATATGTATAGAATCCCTACAGTGTAGAAGCAGGCCATTCAGCCCAATGAGACCACACCAACCCTCCAAACAGCATCCCACCTGGACCCATCCCCACACTATTCCTGTAATCCTGCATTTTCAATGGCCAACCTACCTAACCTGCACAGCCCTGGATTTACCATGGTCAACCGACCTAATGTGCACATCTTTGGGCTGTGGGAGGGTCCCTGGTGTTGTGAGGTAGCAGTATTAACCACTGAGCCACCATGCCACAGAGTAATTCACACAAATTAAGTAAAACTGAAATACTTTAACAAAAGGGCTTGTCGTTGATGTTAAATTTGGACACTATGACGGCGCTAGCCTATTCCAGTTCCATGTGTGGCAGAGATTTAGGGAACTGGTGGAAGAGCTCCGCTCCATTTCCTGTAAGCCCTTGCACCCACCCTACTTAATCCGAGTCAGCGAAAGACTTGGGCACTGCATACCCACCATCTATAATTCCTAATGGGCTGCCACTTCATGAAGCACCAGGCAGGAAAGAACTTCAAAACTGTTTCAGATAGAATCAGCAAATAGCTGCATCTTGTCTTGTTCTCACTTGAACTTGGAAATTTTACAGGGAGTCTTAACTGGGAGAGAAATCAAGTACCTTCTGCCTCCTCAGAAAGGGATAATGTAAACAGCTTAAAAGCTCTGACTGTAACTTCACCCGAACTCCTTTTCAAAAATGTGCTTGGGAGCCAATGGGAGCTCTACAAACACTTTCCCCTAAGTTCGACCTTTAGATCTGAGAAAAAGACAAATTGGAAGATTGTAATGGTGAGAAGAGATTTAGGGGTCCACATGTATAGGGCTAAATGCAGGTCCTCAGGCATAACAATGAATCAAAATATTGCACACAATGTGGTCAGTTTCCTAGAGAAGGCTGAAGTACAAAGTCAGGAGTTGTTTCTTTAAGGTCCTGCTCAGAAAAGTACAAGGATCAGCTTTGGACTCAACCTCCAGAAAACAAGAGTGAGTGAAACATGTAAATGATGGACAAGTTGGAAACTAGCATCAGCTGTTGAATGTGTAATTTTCAGAGAGGGTGCTTTTTTGAAGAGTTCACTCGTGGGGTGCAGGCATTGCTGGTAGGCCGACATTTACTGCCTATCCCTAATCGCCCAGAGGGCAGCTAAGAGTCAGTGGTAGTTAATTAGTGCATTTCACAAGTCTGAGTTAAATGATCTTCAAGATTTTCTCATTACTCCTACTGGGACCAACATTGTTGCAATTTGAAATTGTATAAAACGCAAACTCACTATTGTACTTTTCACTTTTAATCCTTAGAAAAGAACTCTGATGAAGATGAAGAACCAGATTATGTTAACACCGTTCCTTGTCAGTCTCTGTAAAGGTAAAACAATCATGTGCATTTCTGACCAAATGTACTGGCTCAGCCTATTTTGCTACACTAAATCTGACAAGTGGGGATGTAGTAAGAATGTTGAAAATAAAACAGCAAGAACATTCATGTGGAAAGTGAATTTAATGGAACTCCTCCCACTAACTCCTGCCTTCATAATCTTAGTTTCTTGGAAATCAACATATTATTCATGGTCTGAAATTCCTTGTGCAACAAACACTGACCACTGAGTACACAGCACAACATAATGTTGCAATAGAGATAGTAGGAACTGCAGATGCTGGAGAATCTGAGATAACAAGGTGTAGAGCTGGATGAACACGGC